>PVIR01002999.1:62419-94294 GCA_004026965.1 Petromus typicus | reverse complement strand
AGCCAGGAAGTGCCAGAGAGGAGGAGTCCAGGGACCAGATGTAGACCCTAAGGCTATAACATGACCCAACCACAAGTGGGGGATAGACACTCTGTCCTACCAATCACAGACACTTCATGAACCCTCTGATCTCTTCTTGGGCAGTGTGACCTACCTCTATCAGTAACCTCAGAGGAGGGCACAAAACACACAGGAACATCTGAAAGAGCACCTCTGTTCAGCTGCCTCTCTCATGAATGACTGGATCTCCACCCTCCTGAACTGGCACCCCGAAGAACTTTCAGAAAGTGAATGTTGTTATTAACCACAAGGGCAGCAGGGGAAGGAAAGGAGGCCTCTGCAGCGAACCTGACAGCACCATCTGGATATCTTCCTCCACTTTTCTGTCCTGTAGCAAAAGTTGCTGAGTACCCAGACATGACCCCATGAGATGGCCATTGGGAAAACCCCAGCAGTCAGACAATCCCTTTCTCCTGTGCTCATCTCCTTGGTTTTTCCTTAGAAGTTCCTTCAGGAGCTAAGAGAAGAGTGACCCTTCGCAGACTTCAAATCCAATCCATCTCTTGATGGAGAGGGATCTCAGCCACCATGCTCACTCTAGAGATTCTTAGTAATTTAACATAAACCCAAGAAATGAGCTGGGGCCAGGATGCAGCTCAGGCATGGAGCACTTGCCAAGCGCGCACAGGCCCCCAGTTTCAATCCAGCACAACCAATCAAGAAATAAAGTGAAATAATATAATGGTGTATAAGGTTTCACTGTGGCTAGTGAGGCCTAACTAGCCTGCCCCTAAGTCATAAAAAAAGAAAAAAGCAGAGAAGAAAAGAGCTAAAATTAGCCTTGTCTGGTACAGAAATCCAACAATGGGAGGCTAGACTTGCTGTCAGCACATCTTATACAAGTGAAAAGGAGATAATCAAACCTGAATGGTGCTTGATACATAGAAGTCTTTAATAAAATTTTTAATAACATTCACAATAATAAGCTTTTCTTTTTCTTTTTCTTTTTAAATTTGACTTGAGCCACAAAGGCCTCGACTCTCTCGAACATGATGGCTCTTACCGTTCTTCATGCCAGGCTGATTTCCATCTCCTGCCTCCTTCCCGAGAAATCACATGAGGCTAGTCCACTGCCTCCTGCCTATGAAGGTTCAGATGACCAGGTGAGGGAACATCCAGCTCCTCATGTGACGACTGAAGAAGCTGTGAGACAAGGCTGGGACAAGTGGCAAGTTGGAGTCCCCAGCTATCTCCTACACAGAGGGGATGGGGCAGACCCTACAGGTCAGTGCAGCCAGCATCTGGAGTGGAGGAGGATTTTACTGATTCTTAATTCACAACCTTCAGGCTGCTAAAGAATCTGCAGTGGCTGACATAGGACACGTGGTACCAGTGGAAGAGATAAAGATGAAATAAGTGGAACAAGAGGGAGGCAAATGTCTTGTTCACTGAGACAAGAGATTTTGAGCTTGAAACAGTAGCTCTGACTTGTTGAAGCAACAAAGAAAATCAGGGGCCATATAGAAGCAAGAATGGCTTTTGCTGTCCGATGAGTGAGGTAGAGCCAGACCCGGTCTCTTGGGCACGTTCTGAAAGAGATCGTAACTTGTATTCTCTTAGTTGGGGTGTTATCTGTAGAGAGGACATGATGGTGACTTGTGTGTTGAGTGCTTCCTATGTGACAGGTGTGGTCCTGAGGGCTCTCAGCATCACTTACTGAGACTGGGCTCTGTGAGCACCTCCTGTTTTCCCTTCCCACACTGCCATGGCTATATTTTACCTGTTTTATAGCTGACAAGTGAGGTTCATAGAAGCTGAGGAAACTGCCTCTGTCATGCTCAGCTTTTTTCTGGCCTTGACGCTCTGAACTCCTTCTGCACAGCCCCCCTCTGCCCTCACAGAGATTTCCCTTCAACCTCACAGTCTGCACTGCTGGCTCAGTCTCAAAGATGCACCTCTCCCCACTTTCCAGTCTCATTTAGGACATACGCATCCTCCACTGAGATCAGCAACCTATTCGTGAAGCCAAGCATTCTCTACGAAGATACCAACCAAAAGTAGATTTTCTGAAAGTTTTAAAATGGGGGAAACTGCCAGGCCTTACCTACCAACCCAAGTTTCTCAGTGTACATTCTTACAATACAGTGAAACAGTGAAATAGTTCAAAGATCCACATGTTAATATGTGAAATGATTTCAACATTCATTCTTGATGTAGTTTAGGCTTTTTTTTGTAGTACTGTGGCCTCTTTTACCCACATCCCCTTTGGCAATCAATAACTTAGTGTGACTGACTATCCATGGTCCTAGATGTCATTAATTGGATGAAGAATCCAACTAAGACTTTCCCGATGTCACTTTCTTAAAAATATTGTGTTGAGTTTTAAGATGATAAATATATTTTCACCAACATAAATGACAGTTGAAATGTATTGATGGAAATGCACAGGGATGAGCCATGTAGTACAACTGCCACAGCCCACCCTGGTCCACTGTCCCCTCTTCTCCTCATGTGATCTCAGTGGATGAGCCTCCCTTACCACCCCCTTTTAGGTGCCCCACTCCTTTCTGACATCGTACAATTCTAAACCATCTACACTTTTATTTATGCTATTTATCCTGATTTGAGATAACCTGGGTACTCATGTGTTTGATTATGTTCTGTCTCTCCCTGTAAAACACACACATGCATGCACGCACAAACGCACACACACGTAAGCCCTGAGTGCTACACCTGCTTCTGCCCATGGAAGTCAAGCTCTAGCACTGGAAGCTCTGGAGGCCCCACCCTGTGCTGACTCAGCCGGTTTGAAATGAGCCTTGACATCTGTTGTTATTGACAGATTCCCAGGCAAGGCTGGAGCTGTTGGTGCAGAACTGTTCTTCAAGAAGTGCTAATCTATGTTCTTTACTGCCTGTCTAGAACAGTGAGACAAACGTCGCCTGGGCACTATAGATCTTCAGTTAACTTTTGATCAATAAACTTTTAATACTTTGGAATCCTTTGGGCTCAAGTCCAATGTCACCTTCCCTGGGACATCTCTCAGGAGCTCTCTGTGGTGGTGCCTTGCCTGAAAACCCACAGTTGCACAGGGTCTGCTCAGGGTTTGGTCCAGACAAGAGTGTTGAGAGCATGTTCATTTAGTACTTGGATTTAAGGTCACCTTCAAATATTTTCAAGTTTTCTATATTTTTATCATTTAAAATTTACATAAAAATATAGAATGAATCCTAATACACACACATGCTCCATAAAATGTAAACAAACATTATATTTTGCCTTGTTCATATCAGCCCCCTTTGAAAAATAACAGAAACTTTACAAGAACTGTTATGTCACATTAGTTCCTTCCTCTACCTACCCTGGAGATAACTAGCATTTTAATTTAGGGTATACTATATACATATACTTTTTTTCTTTTAGTACAATTTATGCATCCATAAATGATGTAAAATAAACATATATAGTTTAATACCTAGCATTATATGTTATATATTGTGCAATAGAAAATGCTCAATATAAAACAGGTTGAAAGGGGAAAATGTTGAGATTGTAACAAAAAAGTAAGGAAACAAATTTTATGTATATGGGGGGGTGGTAGGGTGGGTAGGGCTATGGGAAAAAATGAGAATTAAGTTGTGTCTTATACTGGTACAAATCCCCATTATGGAGTGCAATCATGATGTGTATATTTAATGTACCAATAAAGATTTAAAAAAAGAATATTAGTGCAGTACTTAAGATATGGATAAATATTCAGTAAGTATTTTTGAGTATTGTCACTATTTGGTGACTTATCTACCCTCTTAGGTAATTCTTTTGAGATTTATCCTTGATAAATTTAACTCAGTTACTGTTTTTAATACTTTTAAATTAACCCTTCTGATTAGTGATTTTAATTTGCATTCATTTGCCTAATGCCTGAAAAACATAAACACTTTTACATTTGTTTACTTGTATGACCTCCTATGAAATGTCTGTTCATGTCTTCGTTCTCATTTTCTAATTGGAATGTTTTATTTTATCTTTAGCATACAGATCATATAGATATTTTTGTTGGATGTATATCTAAGTATTTCATTATCCATGGAGTAAAATGATACTTTAAACTTTTTATTTTTTGGTTTCCACATGATTTTTATTACTGTATGGAAATGTGATTAAGCTTTGTGTTAATCTTATCTCCTGCAACCTTGCTGTGACAGCTTTAGCAGTAAGATCTATCTATTTATTCTCATTTCCAGATGACATTATAGTGTATGAAGCCCCAAAGAACTCACTAAAATGAAAAATTTGTAGGTCTAGTAAGTTTACATGGCTATACAAGTCTATATGTGAGTGTATGCTACAGGCATTTGTCTGTCTGACAATAGAAGCAGTCTTCTCTCCAACCCCTACGCCTTACTCTTTCTTGATTTATTCCAGCGCCCAGAACTTCTAGTGGCTCAATGAGAGTGGTGAGAGCAAAACTGCTGCCTCTGCCAGTCTGAGGGGAGCCCATTCAGTCCCTCACCATTTAGCATGACGTTTGATATTCATGCTCTTTTTAAGTTAGAGAGTTTCCTTTTACTAAGATAAATAAGGAAATAGAAAAATTAAGTTACACTCTAAACCAAAAATTCTAACAAACATATTCTCAAGGACATATAAAATATTCTCTGAGATAGAACATATTAGGCCCGAAAACATACTTTGTTAAATTGAAAATGACTTAAAGCAATGTATATTCTCTGATTACCATGAAACTGGAATAAAATACCCTTAGAATAGACTACTTAAAACTGCAACAATTTCTTTCTATCACACTTTGTATTTTCCCTCTCCCTCATTTTTTACAATATGATGTTAAAACTTACATTTGTTTTTGTAATTTGTGGTTTTTTTTTTTTTTTTTTTTTGAGACAGGGTCTTGCTTTGTAGTTCAGGCTGGCACTGAGCTCAGCCTCAAACTCGCATCTCAGCAATCCTCCTGCCTCTGCCTCCCGAATGCTGGGATTACAGGCATGAGCCACCACACCTGGCACTGTGGTATGCGGTACTGATTGCTGCTGGGCATGAGTCTCTACATCCAGTATTGTATGTGGTTACCGGGGATTGAACCTGAGCCCTTGTGCTTGTAAGACAGGCCCCAGAACCACTGAGCTAAATCGCCAGCCCCATAATTTGTGTTCTTTATTTCAACTATAGCACATAGTTTTTAGTTTTACCTTCTAACTTTCCTAGTAAGGATAAAATTGCTTTTTATACTACCCTGACAGCTATTAGAGAATTTTGAGTATTTCTATTACATATACCACTAAGCTCTTTACTAGGATTTTTGCTACTGTCATCTGTTTTCAGCTTAAAGAATTGCCTTCAGTAATTCCTGGAAAGCAGACCTTAATTTTTTTGTGTCGGGGAAAGTTTTTATTTCTGCTTCAGTTTTGAAGGACAACTTTACCAGACAAAGTCCCCTTGACTGGCAGCTTGCACCACTGTCTCCTGGCCTGAGGGGCCCCGCTGAGCAATCTGCAGAAGGCCTGGTGTGGCATCCTTCGTGCAGTGACTCCTGTCTCTTCTGATTTCAGTGCACCCTGTGGTCCTTGGCTTTTTGATAATTTGATGATGATGCGAGTTGGTGAGCTCCTTCTGGGCTGTGGTTGATGCTGGCTGTACCTGGATGTTCTCCTACCTATGGGAAAATTCCAATCACTATTTCCACAAACACACTTTCTAGGCTCCTCTTTCTTGCTCTTTCATGAGTTCCTGTCATGGGAAGGTTATCATCTCTCATGGTGTTCCACAATTCCCATAGGTCTTCTTCATTCTTTTTCTCTGTGTGCCTTCACTTAGACAATATGCACAGTGGGATAGAAATCAGCTTTAAAAAGGGAAATTCCTCTCATCTGCAGCAGCATCAATGGATATGGAGGCCATTATGCAAAGTGAGATGAGCTAAGTCCAGAAATACAAAACAGCATGTGAAATCTAACAAAGTTGAACTCAGACAGCTAGAGAGTAGAATTAGAATTATCAGAGACTTCAGAGTAGTGCTAAGAAGGAGGATCTGCTGAGCAAAGAATTCAAAATTCCATAGCACTAGGAGAAAAGGGTTTTGAAATCTAGTATTAGCGGAGAACTATAGTCAAACACAATGAATTAGTTATTCATAATGGCTGAGAGAGTAAATTTCAAATGTATCACCATAAAAACTATTATGTGAGTGAAATGATAGATGTCAGCTGGATTTAATTATTCTCTACTGTATATGTATCTAAATATTACATTATACCATTGGAATTTATGATTAGTCAAAAAACAATATTGATAGTACATTTTAAAAACTAAAAATATTTCAAAGAACATAAAGACATATAATCACATATAATCACATATATGTGATTTATAAATAATAAAGAAGTGGTATAGCCTCTGTCTAAATAAAGCAAAAAATGCCTAATAGCAGCCAAGCCCTTGGGTACCTCTCCTCAGTCACATGCTTTCCTCTTCCACCTGCAGATGGAAATGATGTCCTGAATTTTGCATTTATTCTTGTCTTGTTCTTAAGTAGCAAGACAGCTGTGCACCTATGTAAAATCTGTAGCTGGGCTTAGCATGGTTTAGAATTCGCATTGCAGTATTATTACTCTGCAGTCCTTCTTGGTCATGGTCCAGATAGCACAACACCAGGCTCAGTGATTAGAGGGAGACCTCACAGCCACAGGTGATTTCCCTTTTATAACAGCCTTTCAGAGGGTCCTCTTGTGTCTTGTGTTGATTGACAGACATAGTCTTTTATTCTGGCCAACGCTTCCCTAAGACACAGCCTTCTGAAGGGCCCAGTTCATACAAAGTTCTCCCCTAACAATCGCTGCCTCCTCTTTTACCCCAGTGTGAGTGCTGAACCTAAGTCCTGAAATAGTAAAGACCAGCACCCCTTCAATCCCAGCTTCTGACACCTAGTTTTGAGAAGCCTTCCTGCGTCCTGCACACGGAGAATTTTTCTTTCTTTCAAGCTCAGCTTTGTAGTAAAAATAATTTAAGTGTTTTTTCTACAGTATTTCTTGGTGTTTTGCCAATGGGTGCCATGTCCTGTATTAGCCCATCTCCTTACATCAGGAAGTAGAAGACACATTGTCACTGTCAATCACATCTGCTTTTCCCTCACTCAGCACCCTGGGACCCTTCTTTAGCCTCCTTCCCTGCTGGCCCCTGATGAGCAGTGACAGCTGCTGTGAAAATGTGGCATCTAGATCAATGACCCTTCTTTAGAGCTGACTTGTGGCAGCTCTGTGGTAAAGTGTCACATTGAGCAGTAGACCTCTTCCCTTGCTAGGTCACTTAATCATTTCTTTATGGAACTGATTAATGAGGCAATTTAAGAAGAATGATCTGCTGTGTACAATGGATACTCAGACAGCTTTCTTGTTCTGAGAAAGACCGGCTTTCAAACAATTCTTCCATGTCTTTTGCTGAAAATAAAAAAAAAAAAAACAAGGTATGCATTGTGCAAAGGATAATTCCTACGAAGTGTTATACTGAAATGGGTTCTGTAATATGTGTCATCCTCTCTACCCACAACCTTCTTATGAGGCAGAAGTAAATGTTATCATCTTTTAAACAAGCAAGTGAGCAGGAGGAACAATACTCAGAAAATGCTAGCTTTGGATGAGACTGGGGTGACAGTGCTGGGGAGAGGACAGTGTCCACTCCAAAGTGTGGGCATCAGGTCCAATGGGAACCAGTCCTGTGCATGATGGTGGTGAGGGTTAGTGGGTGCCCTCTCCCTAGCTCCTGAGAGGACATGTGACACCTTGCAGTTCCTGTGCAGACGGCAGGCAATACGGTGCCTGCCAGAGACAGAAATGTGGGCTGGGCGTCTGTGTCCATGCCACACTTGCCTTGTTGGTAACAGGATTATTGGACAGTGAGAACCACTCCCACGCTCTGATGAGAGCCAGATAAGAAGAGGTCTGTGTGGGATACTTGGGATACATAAATCATTAAGAAAAGGAGACAGTTACAATTCTATTGAAATAGTGAATTAAAGAAAATAATTCCTCTATATTTTAAATCTTTTGGTTTTCTCCTTAGCAAAGAACTTCCTCCAAGATGTGTGACAACCTTTCACTCCAAGTTCTTCACTGTTCGACTTTAGACCTGTAAACATCAGATTCTGTCTTCAAGTGGCAGCTGGAAGCCTTCAGGATGGAACCTGAAGGAGGGCCAAACGGGGCCCTGACTGAGCACCTTAGGGAAGGACACACTCCATTAACTGGTAAAATTTTTTTTAAAGAGATGAAAATTTGAACTCATGGGGCCCTGAGGGATGGCACAGGTGTGACCCCAGACTGGGTCAGGGTGCAGCTCACAGAAAGGGGATTTCTATATCCCTGAGTCAGACGGGGATAGAGGGCACCTGGGCATGGGCCACAGTAAGAGGTACTGCATCAAAATTGATTGGTAACAGTTTTAAATAAAACTGAAGATCATAGTTGGAAAGCAATATTGTACCATAAAATTCAATCTGACAAGTTGGAACACAGTCAATGCACTGTATGTGTGGTGACAGAACTCAGGCAGGAAGTGGCTAAGCTGATTCCACAGGGTCCTTTAACGTCACACGGCTGGTTTCTGCCTGACTGAGCTACTCTTGTCCTGTGCTGGACATGCCAAGAGCAGCCCAGCTCCATCAAGGGTCAGGGCATTGCCCAAAACCCACTGATTGGATCTTGTAGGCCTATTTTGGGGTGCTGGCTTGTTCTACTGAAGCCAGTGTGCATCCTGATGCAAAGAAGTCTGGAAACTAAATGATTTTGTACTGTGTTCACACTGTTTATAGTTATGGTGGCTTTTCTAGGTCCTTTGCATTTCCACATACATTTTAGAGTGAGTTTTCTCAATTTCTACATAAAAGATTGCTGGGATTTTAGTGGAAGTTTTGTGGAGTCTGTGAATTATTTGGAAGAGAACTGATAGTATGACAATATTGAGTCTTAAAACCCACAAACACAATATATACCTCCGCTTGGCTCTTTTACATGTTCATCCAGGTTTATTCTCAAGCACTCTACAATTTTGATGATATTACAGATGGCACTTTTAAAATTTCAATTTCTAATTGTTGGTATATAAAAGTATAATTTTACATTTTGGTTTTACCTTCAAATCTGCTAACTTTGGTAGTTTTATTGTTATAGATATTGTTGGATTTAATTTTTATCATTTTATTAGCCCGTTTGTAGTCCAGGCCTTTCAGCACACCAGTAATTTTTTGTGGTGTCTAAGCTGCTATTAATCCTGTCCACCCAGTGTGTTCTACACAAGGTACCAGATTTCATTTCTAGAAGTTTGATCTAGTTCTTTAAAAAATATTTCCATGTTTACTTAACTTTTGTCCTTTTCTGCTGATTTTTATATCATTTCGGTCATGATACCCCATACATTTCTGCTTATATGAATGCTGAATTTTGTGCATTTTTCACCTTTTTTTCGTTCTTAAAAATAATCCTCCGCTTTATCTGCAAGGGTATTTCATTCACTTGGAAGCAGTCTGACCCTTTAAAGGCTTGCTTTGTGTAGACGTGACTTCTGGAGCAGTGTGCAGCCAAACGCTTGTGTTTCTTTCCTCTGGCACCCAACACCCCAAGTTCTAGGCTCCCACTAGTTGGGGGTGTAGCACTATTGTCAGCCCCTTGTGAGCTCCACCTATGTCCCGTCCTTTCTCTGCTTAGATAGCTTCCCCTATAGGACCCCCAGTCATCACTCAGCCCACTCGTCACATACTCCTCTTCATACTCCCAAGGCTTTCCCCAGTGCTCACTCACTGTCAGAGGTGCTCTTCAGGCCATGGTCTTCCTAGAGTGTCCAGCTACTTACCTGTACTACTCAGGGTCACTTCATGCTCCCCTCTGAGCCCATGAGAGTCCCATCCTGGAAACTCCCTCAGACAGTAAGTGAGGTCATCAGAAACACACACACACACACACAAACACACACACACACACACACACACACACCCTATAAATATGCACACAACAATACGTAGTCAGTGTTTGGGCGAGAGATGGTGGAAGTTGAAAAGGAACAGCACATAAAGAAAGCTTAGGGTTAACCAAGCATCTCACACTCTTGCTTTGTCTTTATTCTGCAAAGACAGCATGGCCCCTCTGTACAGCCAGGATTGTTGGTCTCAAAGAGGTCCAGGGGAAACGTTAAAGTCCACAGGATGGAGGAAAGGGATTCCCGCCCAGTTTCCACCCCATCTTCAGCACTCTTTGCACAAGCCGAGTTAGGAGAGACCCCACCACACTTAGGAGACCAAATTATTTGGATTCAGACAATCACAAACCCTCAGATTTTTGTTTTGTGTTCCTTGGCAACTGCTGCAATTCTTTATCTAATTTTTCACCTTTTCCCAGAATTCATACCACCTCTGAGCTGAGTCCCATCTGTGAATTTAATTAGCAGCTGCCATCATGATCTTCCAGATCATTAATTAAGATTTTCTTTGAAACAAGACCTCACCCTTTACCCTCAGCCATCCCTTGGAGACCCCATGCAGCTCTAAAGAGAATTGTTTATTCTGACCCCACATTATATGCCTAGTCTGCAAGTTGGGTTTTAACTGCACCCTCTCAAAAAGTTAATTTCTCCAGCCACACTCTAAGTATCATCTGTCAAAACACAGATACAAGAAATTGCATCTAATGCTGTCAAGACTGCTGTTGTTATTAGGTAATTAAGAAAGAAGTATTGATAGAATTCACTGTAGCATTCTTGGTTTAATTCCTAAACCCATTTATGCTTTTTATTATAAGAAAAACCCAAAACAGGAAACTCAAGATATCTGTATACTAATCCTTCCCACAAAGGAAACCAGCACCCAGAAAACTATTTTAAAGAAGTGAATCAAAATCAATACTTCCACACTATCAAATATTGAGTCCATCTGATCCTACTACTTAATGATAGGAAGATGACTACCTGGGAGTCTCCCTATAATGGAACATTATGCTGCTGTTAAGCTCAACACTGTGCTATGACAACAAAAGTACTTGGAATATATCAAGTGGAAAATAAAGGTTAAAAACTTAATATCCATGACAATTACATAAAGTATGGATCTATGGCCAAAGGCTGTGGTGACCCATATAAAAATGAAAAATCTGATCTGGAATTACAAGATTACTGTAGGTGTGTTGGTGTGTTTAAATTAATATACATTTAAAAAATAAAAATAAGGCTGTCATAACTCAAAATATCTCACGAGCTCTCTCAGTGTTCGTAGCGTAACTCGGGACACTCTACAGGAAAATTGACTGTGTCCTCCCAACAACCCTGAGGCCTGGCTCGTACCTTCACTGTCTTATTTCAGAACCCTTAGGCAGGCCCTGGGCCATCAACATGCGCAGCAGGGAGAAGAAACAAAGAATTACTGCTTTCTTAGGAGCAGCCTTCATCTACTCTCCAGATGGGTCAAAATGTCTGGGCTTTCCCATTTTGCCCACGGTGTGATTCCGAGGTGGCTGTTAGCCACCACTTCCTGATTCTAACACAGGATCAAATAAAGTTGCTGGAAAAAGAAATGATTTTCTAAAGTTTAGCACATAAATCAATTATGATCTATACGAGATAAGAGAAATGTCAATCACTACCTCACACTAATATGATAACTTGGCATAGACAGAGCTGTAAATCCATAGACTTTCTAGAAGTAACTGAGCAGACTATCTTTGTCATTTGAGGCAGGAGAAAATTCATAGACAGAGGACAAAGTTGCAAACATGAAAAAGGGAAAGTGATAAACTGTAGTTCATCCAAATTAAAATCTTATTTGTAATATCAGCTGAGAGAAAATATTCACAAAACATACCCCTGACAGAGGTTTACCAAGAATATGTAAAAGACATCTACAATTCAGCAATCAAAAAATATAAAAATAGGAAACTTGGGAAGCACTTAACAAAGAAAGGATATATAATTATCATTAAGAAGACAATTTTCCAACATCTTTCATCACCAGAGAAAAAGAAGTTAAAATCATAAAGACATACCAGCACACTCCAAGTGAGGGAATTCACGAGACTGACAATGCAGCACCGTCCTTATAGGCTGAGAGAGAATGGAATAACATTTTACAAATTTGAAAGAAAAAAACCCCTGCCAGCCATGAATAATGTGTTTAGGAAAGCTATACTTCAGAATTGAAGGATAAATGAAGACATTCTAAGACAAGTAAAGACTGAGTCAATTCATCATACTCAGACCAACTTTATAAAAGATGCTTAAAGGGAGTCCTACAACAAGAAGAGAAATAAAGACAGCTATCATTGTGTATATATAAAAACCACTTGAAGAGTAGATACACAAAGAGAAACAGAAAATAATAAAATGCATCCGTGCAGTAAATTCAACTGCACAAGATGGACAACAGAAGAAGAACAGAAGAACAGAGGGTATTCAAGATGATCGGAAGAAAATTAACAAATAACTTTCAATGTAATAGATACAGACTTTAAAGATTGTCTGAATGAATGAAAAGACAAAACTTAATGATAGGCTGCCTGTAAGAATTGTGCTTCCCTAGTAAATGCACACATACACTAAATGTGAAATGATGAAAAATATACCCCATGCAGATGAAAACCCAAAGTTAATAAGAACAGCTATACTATATCAGACAAAATCTAAGATGAAATTAAGACAAAATTTACAAAGAGATCATTATGGTTCATATAAAAAATGAGCTCCAAAAGCCAAAATATTTGGAAGGTGACTGGATTACAGGGTCTTCTAGCTGACTTACTGATGGGAGATGGGGTCTGGCTGGAAGAGATAAGCACTGTGAGCATGACCCAGGAGGACATTTCTTCTAGCTCCTCCTTTCACCCTTTGCTTCCTGTCTGACCATGGGACTTGAGGAGCTTTCCTCTGCAGGATACGAACATATTTAAAATGTGAATTAAAGAAAATGTCATAGAAATCCTATGGAAATATTAAGCTTCTAGAGACATATGATCAGGAGAGTTTCTTCACTACTAATAGGTCACATTCCAAAAAATATTAAATCAACCCAAATATCCAGCAATAGGAGAGTGGTTCAATGTATCATGGTAAATTCTTATTATGTGACAGACTGACAATATTAAAAAGAATAATAAAGATTTTAAAATAATATGAATAAAAGAAGTTAAACACAATATTTATATTCACATAAAATTCTGAAATAGGCAAAAAAAACTATGTTGATAGAAATAAAGAAAGTGATTTCCCAAAACATAGTTATAAAGGTTGACAGGAAAGGTATGCAAAGGAAATTCCAAGAATGACAGAAATATTCTATATGTTGATAAGAGTTTGGGTGATATGAGTACTTTTGTGAAAGTACTATAGCTATTCACCAAAAACAAAAACAAAAAATAATCCATGCATCCAAGTTGAACTGTACACGAAGGTGTTTGTATATCATCATGTGTACAATATATACTGGGGGAAAGGAAGAGGAGGGACCGCCAAACAGAAAGATGCTCTGAGTCCATGCAATAGCTGGCCAGGCCAGGTGACTACACAGGGGGATAAAGGTGGACAGAGGTGGGCTCCACAGCAGTAGTGCTTTGGAGAGAAAAAGCAGAACACTGTAGTTTTCTGAGGGGATGGAGGCCATGGGAACATAAGCGCTGGGGCCCACTGTGACATTTTAGGAGATCATCCAGAAGCCAGAGCCAACCTCCGACCCTCCGGAGATACACACACATTGTATGAGCCGCATTGACCCACAATGGCTCCTCTGGGAGAGGCTTTGGTCTCTTCATGGGCTTTGTTGATCACAACATCTGAGCAACTATTGGTGTTGGGAAGCCTCTTTTAAGGGCTCACCATCTAATGGAGAAATTGCTGCACAAAGAAATTTAATAAGTGCTAAGACAGGGCTGTGAACAAGAGACCATCAGTTGTTTGGAATAGGGGAGGGATGAGGGAAGGCTTCAGGGCAGAGCTATTGATACTTGATCTGAGCCATCTTCCACATGAGTATTGGGTTCACTTTGATTATAAAGTATTAGGAGCTTAGTGTAAAAAAGTTAAGAAGTAGAAAAAAAAAACCCCACAAAGTATTAAGTGAATATTGATCCAGATCTCATCATTCAACTCTAAGCAAAACCATCATAAGACTCTTTCTTGCCAGAATCCCTGTTAAATGTCCTCTGTGTACTGTACCTTAGAATGGAGTCACATATGTGCTTGCTTCATGTATACAAAGAAGTATATTTTTAAAAGTACAAAATACTGTTGCTAACTCTTTATAATGTACTTGAATCCATACTGTCATTTTATTGGCTATGTAGTCTTGTGTCTGTACCAGAAGCTCTGTTATTATTTACTGAGATGGGGGGCATTTACAGTTGTTTCATGTTATCTGGAATGGTTCATGGCTATTTACGTTGGTCTTGAAGAAGGAAGAGCTTTCATAATTTCAGAAAAAGAAGAAAGAATTATAGATGCCAAGGCACAAGGTAGGCATCAGGCTTCGAAGAAAAGCAAGTCATTCTGTGAAGCTGGAGCGTGGGATGTGTACACCACGTGGGAGGTGTATACCATGGCCAAGATAGCAGATGAGACAGTCAACGCCTACAGGGTCTTAACAGTGAGACTATAGATTCATATTTGACCCTGATGGCACATCACAAGTTTGACTCAGCAGAGCAACATCAGCATCTTTGTTTGAAAATGACCCCTTTCCCCTTCCTGAGCATGCTGTCACCTTCTGCATGGAAATCCTGGGGAGTTATTCCAGTCACTTTAGTTGGCCCCTTTGCCAGGCTTGGGGCTCAATCTACACCAGAAACCAGGATAGGTCCTGCTGTGCAATGTCACCTAGGGAGTCCTGGATTCCTTGGACAGCTATTTGGGAAGCTCAGCTTGGCTAACAAGTTTCTCCCTTTGGTCTGGGCACCTGTTGTTTGGGAAGACTGCGTGGCTCAGGGACACATTTCAGTTGTGACCCCATGGCAACTTGGCTGCAGCTGAGAGTACAGAGTGGGTGGACAGAATGGGCCTCTGGGGGCCAAGGCAGGTGAGGTGAGTATTCTCCACTCCAATGTTATGATCTCTAAATAGAAGATGACCAAGAAATCCAAATAAGTTTCCAACCTTAAGTGTAAGAGAGTAAAAGGATGCAAATACCAGAAGCCAGTGGGGTCTTTCTTCCAAAGAAGTGAGCAGGGGCCCAAGCTAAAAGGCACAGAAAGTTAGACATGAGTCTGAGAAGTAGCAGCCTGAGCTAGGGGGAAGGAGACAGGTATGGGATACTTGTAGATAGATGAGAGGTTAAGGTGTTCTAAAGCTGGGCATCATGGAGGTTCACAAGGTATGACTCTCAGTGCTATTTCCTATATTATGACTGGTTTGGTTGAATAATTTTTAACATTTCATCTTGATTTCTATTGGTGTTCTTTAGTGAGTTTTTCCTCTGTTATTTCTTGGTTGCTCTAGGTATTACAACTTACTTATATGACTTCTTTCAGGCTATTGGTTCAATTTTTTTTTTTTCGTTTTTTGAGACAGGATCTCTTTGTAGTTCAGGGTAGCCCTGAGCTCAGCCTTAAATTCACATCAATCTTCCTTCCTCTGCCTCCCAAGTGCTGGGATTACAGATGTGAGCCACCACACCTGATACTGTGGAATGTGTTACTGATTGCTGGGAGGGGTAAGTCTCCACACCCAGTATTCTAGTATGTGGTTACTGAGGATTGAACTTGGGTCCTTGTGCTTTCAAGGCAGGAGCTGGAAACACTGAGCTAAATTGCTGGCTCTATTGATTCAAAATTTTATCATGTCAAGGAGAGAGAGAAAATCCAATTTTTTTCTAGGTCTCTATTATGGTTTGTATCTAGATGTTCCCTCAAAGCCCCATGCATCATAGGTGGGGTTTTGGAAGTGGCTGGATCTGTGGTGTGTAAAAATGAATTTAAGATGTGTGATAACTAAATTAGTCCACTGGCTGGGTTAGCACAGTGCTGGGTGTGGGCAATGGGAAGGCCACCCTGGGTGTGGGTGACACCACCAATGGGCTTGTAGCATGGGTGGGATAAAAGGGAAAGGGAGGCTGAGGCTCTTGTTGCTTCTTGCCTGACTTGCCAAAGTCTGTTGTTCCCCTGCCATGTCCTTATGCCAGGCTGCCTTGCCTCAAAGCCAGGTAACTTTGGACTGAAATCTACAAACTTTGAACAAAAAGTAACTTTACCACCTTTGCTTTGTGGGTTTGGCATATTTTGTCTCAGCTGTGATAAATGTAACTAAGACAATTCCTTTGCCTCTTTCACTTTGAATATCATTGTCCTGTGTATGGGTTGGTAGCATGATTTTAAGTCCCTAAATATGATTTATGAAACTCTTATAAGAAAATAAGTCTAGGACTGAGGATATAGCTCAGTGGTTCCCACGCCTGTTTTGCAAGCTCAAGGGCCCGGGGTTCAATCCCCGGTAACCACATAACAATACTGGGCGTGGAGACTCATCCCAGGAGCAATCAGTACCACATACCACAGTGCGGGGCATGGTAGCTCACACCTGTAATCCCAGTACTGGGGAGGCAGAGGCAGGAGGATTGCTGTGATCTGAGTTTGAGGCTGAGCTCAGGGCCAGCCTGAACCACAAAGCAAGACCCTGTCTCAAAAAACCTGAAAAAGAAAATAAGTCTACTATTTGCACCTGTACTTTCACTTTTTATGTTACTCTTCCTTCCTGCTGCTCAATAGTTATTTTATCATTTTCTTTTTAACTGCAAAAATTCTTGATTTTTTAAAGGTGGGCCTACTAACTAACAGATTCCTTTGGTTTTCCTTCATCGGGGAATCTCTTCATGTCCCTTTATTTTTGAAGGACAGTTTCGCTGGGTGTGGACTTCTTGGTTGCTTTCAGACAAGGAATCTTCTGATGTTTTAATTGGTGTCCCCTATAAATAAAGCATCATTTCTTTCTGACTTTATGAAATTTGTCTTGAATTTTCAAACTTTGAGTTCTGAGTGTGATGGTATGGGTTTCATTGGGTTTATCTTACTCAGAGTGGTCTGAAATGTTTGAATTATATGTTTAGGTCTCTGTATGTAGTCACTTTCTTGTTGCAGAGATAAAATATCTGACATTCGCAAGTTAAAGGAGGAGAGATTCACTGCATTTTATGGCTGTAGTGGGTTCAGTTCATGGCTGGCTCCAAGCAGAACAGTATGGTGAAGAAAATCCAAGAACAAGAAGGAGGAGGTGGGGGAGGGAGGGAGGAAGGGAGGGAGAGAGAGAGAGGGAGAGAGAGAGAGAGAGTGACAGAGACAGAGACAGAGAGACAGAGAGAGACAGAGACAGACAGAGACAGACAGAGAGACAGACGGAGACAGAGAGACAGAGAGTGAAGAGAGAGAAGAGGGGAGACTTGGGAACAAGAATACAGCCTTCCAGGTCACACACACTCTCAGTGACTGTTTTTTTCTGACTATGCTCAACATCTAGTCACATGGAAATGGAAATTTTGATGGACATTTTATTTTATCTTTTCCCCTTTATTAAGTTTATTGGTATATTTTAGGTCTACATTATGATCATATTCAACATTGAGAATTGGTGGACATTTTAGACCTAAACTGCATCAGTCTCCTATCAAATTTTGGAAATTTTCAGCTATTGCTCTTTGAAATATTCTTTTAAGCTCTCTCCTTTTCTTCTTCCTTTATGAAACTCTAGTGACATGAATGTCCCTAAAATGCTGTTCTTTTGAAAAATTTTTCTCAGTCTCCTTTTTCTATGTTATTCAGACTGGGTGAGTCTATTGATTTGTCTTCAAGTTCACAGATTTGAGCTTCTGCCATCTGTCCTCTTCTATGGCTGTAATTTGTGTTAAGGCACTTTTCAGCTCTACAGTGTCCTTTCAGTTGTTTTTGATAGCTTCTGTTCCTTAGCTCAGCCCTTTCTTTCTCATTTGTTTTGAGATATTTTGTAATTGATCACTGGAGGATTGTGTGAAGCCTGCTTTTCAATCCTCATTAGACAAAGCTGACATCTGATTCGCCTCCTGTTGGTATCAGCTCATTGTCTTTCTCATTCAAGTTGTAATTTCCCTGCTTCTTGGTATAATAGATGATTTTCTTTGCATCTTGGACCTTTTGTTCATTAATGAAGACTCAGGTTCTATTTGACTTTATTCTGGTAGCCACTTGCCCTGTGTCCGTGTAGCATGTGCATCCTCTGGACCAGCAGCTTCCTCAGAGCATTGGTACATGCATGGCTCTTGTCATCCCAGTTGGTGGTGACTGCAGGGGCTGGAGGGGCTTCCCCAGGGCAGACTCTGGTGCTTCTTGTGGGAGAGGGGACTCTTGGGCTCCATGGCTCCCAGGCCACTTTGCTTTTAGTGGCCGGGTCCTTGCCCCTTGTCTGTTCATCATTTTCCAACTGAAAGTGGAAGCCTATATCCAGGAGGAGGAAGAGGATTGTAGCAGGATATTGCTTGTTTCCAGGTAGGATAGTGATATATGCTCTGGGCCACCTGTTGCTAATGGAGAATTCCTGCCATGGTCTCATTTTCCCTCTGGCTGTCATAGGTGAGGGGAAAATCAGCCTACAGGGATGAAATGGTTCCTGAAACAGCTACATGGAGAGATTTCTCATGTGGCTTCTTGCACTGCAGGATCCGGGTGGGCAGGTGAGATGGCGGGAAGGGCAGCACTTCCCAGATTACTCCTCCTAAGTGTGGCCTGGGATCCACAGTCAGCCTTCTGTCCCCTTCTAGCATGGTTGGGTTCACCTTGGGTTTTCTGCAAGGTCTGTTCTTCCCAGGCAACAAAAGCCCCCTGGAGCTACATCTGTTCAGAGATAGGAGGTCAGGAGATGCCAAGTCTAAGTCGCTCTGTCACTGTCCTCTGCAATGATCTGAGGATTTACAGCTGTGCTGAGTGGAGAGGAGCAGAAGAAATAGCCTCCTCCTTCCTACCAAGATTAGCGGTCCTGGTTCTTCTGTCTTCTTTCCTTTATTTCACTCCTTCCTCTCCATTCCTCTCTCCTCTTTTCCTTCCTCTGCTTTCTCCTCCTCATTTTATTTTTCCTCTTTTTTTTTGCACTACTGAGGACTGAACCTAGGGCCTACATACTGAGCTTCAAGCCTAGCCCTGATCACAGATTCCTTTTTACAAATCTCTTGATAACTAGAGCCTGAAAGACAAATAATTCAAATCCCTATCACCCATCTACCTACCCATCTTCCATATTCATTTTCTGTCTGTGTAGAACTCTGACCAAAACACCCTCCAGAAATACATTTTGACAATTGTCATATCTACAAACTTCCATAGACATGTCAGCTAGTGACATGCTTGACAGGGAGCTCTGGCTTAGAGTCAGCTATTTTGAAATCTGGGACATAGTTCTTTGGGTCTCAGTTCTCCATATGTGACCCTGTAACCCAGGTAAGCAGGTTCCCCAAGTGCTTGCCATGTGAAGGCACTGGGCTGGGTGCCTGATGCCCACTGTGGGTCCCAGCTGCACCCCTGCCAAGAAGGCAGTGGAACCTCAGAATTCAGGCTTGCTGTGCTCTGTAAGGATTCTGTGGACACCAAATTAGAGAATGAAGAACCAAAGCTCCCAAGAGAACTGTGGCACTGGGTTCCTATGATCTGAGGATTCTTCATTAATTAACCCATACACAAGTTTGGTTTATGTGTGCTTCTCTCTGCAGACACATATGGGGTGCATGTTGTGGATTCATCAACTTTGAACATACTGCCAATGGCACTACAATTCACATCTGAACAAAATTAACCTCATCTGGCACCTAGAAATAACACATAGCACCTAGTATTATCCCTGAGGGTGATTTCAACAGCAACATTACCAACACCAAGGCAAGAAGGACATTTTATTGTATGGAGGTTGAAACTGGCAGGCCATGGGCTGCTTTGTGTGAGCTCAGCTGGGAACATGGCTGTCAAGTGGCTCAACATTTTGTCATTTCATATATGTCTGCTAGGGACCTCTGAATAGCCACTGGTTTTGCCTTAAAAATCACTGGTAAATTCACCAACACAGCATCCAAAATGATGAGGGCCTACTATGTGGTGAGGTTGTGGAGTGAGGCTCAGGGAAGTGACAGAATCAGCTGTTCATAAGAGGCAGGGCAGGTGCCTTCCATGCGGGGGGGCTCTGTCCCCACCTTCTGCAGCATGTCACCTGCTTCTTCTGGCTTGGTGACTCCTCCTCCCTGCCGGCAGAGGTCCAGCTCATCCCTCTCCAGTTCCCAGGGCAGCTACAAGCTGACACTTACTGAGTGCCAGACACTGTGCTAACTGTCTTGCCTGTGATGATTCATTTAGTCTTTGCAACTACTCTCATGAGACCGTTCTATTAATCATCACTGAGGTAAACACACAGCACAGCCCCATGTTGTGGACAGCATTGTCCAGCTTGAGGGCGAAGGTCCAGGATGAATCTGCTGGTGGCCCAAGCCTTGCAGCCTGGGCAGGTGCACTGCTCAGCCCTCCTTTTGAGCCCCAAAGAGCAGGCAGCAGGGATCTCTACTTGACTCTCCACTTTCCTGCAAGCATCTATGAGTCTGCTAATGAAGAAAGCCTTGTACTGTTCCTTCTTCAGCCCCTGCTGTCTTTTCCTGATGCTGGGTTGCAGCAGGTGGTCAGCAGATAATTTGCTGATAAACTAACAGAAGGATAAACAAGTGCACCTCTGTATTTCCTGCATGCGGCACAGGCTTCAGCATAATGTGGCTTCCAAATAAGTGTTTCTTCAAGAGGAGGGTGATCCACATTTCTCCAGAGCAAGCTGTGGTCTCTGCTCCTCCTCTGAGTTGCAACTGGATGCTTCCTGGCTTCCAGGGCCAGTTAATTAGACTCCTGTCTGCCAGCAGACAGAGTGGACAAACAAGGGAGGAAATTGTTAGTGGCGAAAAAGAGGGGAAGGGAGGGGCCAGGGAATCGGCCATTTGTTGGAGGCAATGAAAGGAGGCGAGTTGTGCCTCCTGCTAAATTACCATATGTGCTAATTGCATATGCACCAGTAATTGTTGGCTGCTGCTCATTTACATTTGATTATATTTGCCGTTTTTAATTGCATTTGAATATTTCTGCCGCTAATACCATCAAAATCGTCATTAGCTGTCAGCAATTCTCAGTGCTTCTTCTGCTAATGAAATGTGAGTTTGTGACTAGATCCTTCATCTAATCCAAATAACTAAAGCAACAGTTGTGATGAAGACAGTAATAATGAGAATGACTACTGTTTGCGTCCATCGCGCTCTGGAGCTGTCCAAGGTTCTGGTTCATAGAATGTGGCAAATTTTGCATGAGAGAATTGAGGTTCATTTCTGGTTCAGTTGTTAACTACTCTGTGACTTTACATGAGGTACTGATGTGTAACACCGGCCAACTTTCTGATCTTCAACATTCTCATGTCTAAAAAAAGCAGACACTATAGAACTGTGGAACAGAACTATGAACAATAAGTTAGAAGGCCTGGTGTGTGGCAGGGGCTTAGTATAAAGTCATTGTCTTTTCTCTCATTCAGTGTCCCAATGGTCTCTGTCTTTGCTAAGGGCCCTGTCATCATTCCTTGGATGACACAACCAACTCCCAGCTGACATTGCTGTCCCTTCCTCTCTCTACAAGCTGATCCACATCCTGTGCTTCTAATGTACAAATTTGATGCACATCATGACCATGTCCATTTATCCGATGGCTCTCTTCAGCCTTCAGAGCAATTCCCAAGCCTCCAGGCCACACAGACAGGGCTGGGTTGTGGTGTACACAACAGGATGTGCTGCCCCGACCCTGAAGGACTGCAGACTCATGTGGCTGCCATGTGCACTAAGGACACAGAGTTAGAGTAGCTGTGACTGTGAAGTGCTGCCTTGGCCAGGGTGTCACCTCCTGGGCCATCCCAATGGAACTCCTGGCCCCAGGCACCAGCCTGAGAGCTTTCCAGCTTCGGGGCACCAGAGATCCCTGAAGCTTCACCCGTGTACACCAAGACCAGCTGCTCCCTCCACCCACTGCCTTCTTCCCTACCAGGCCCCTCTGTAAACATAGCCCCTCAGGCTCTCCTAGTGAGGTCCCCCTGTGTTCCTCCTCTTGTTCTGCAGATTTGCCTGCTGTGCTGCCAAGACTTGTGCTGTCTTCCTCCTAAATGTTGCACTCTGAGGCAGCTCCCTGTCTTACTGCTGCTTCTCTCTTTTTCCAAGAGGCTCATCCAGCCTTGGCACCCAGAGACCTCGGATCTTGACTGAGGCTCAGACCAGGTGGCCTCTCCACCCCACCACTCATAGTATAGCACAGTCAGTCCAGGTCCTCTTGACCTGTGAAGTCTGTTTGGCCTCTGGGAAGTGCTGACATCACTAGACTCCCAAGCAGCTGTCTGCTCTGTCCAGTTGGGTTCCCCTCCGACCAGATCTCAATCAACAAAGAACCCACCCTGGGTCTGGCACAAGACAGGAGGCCAGCAAATTTTTGCTTAATGTACAAAATATCCCTGTGTCCAGTGTTGGGAAACTGATAGATGTCTAGTGGGGCTATTTCTTGTTTACACAGTTGGAGAAATTTCATAGCATTTGAAAGCTTCCTCTTTGTTTCATTTAATGAAGAATTGTAGAAACCCTTGGGATGTTGTCAGCTGTGCTATATAAGGTTTTGAGTGTGTGTGTGTGTGTGTGTGTGTGTGTGTGTGTGTGTGTTCATATGTGTATCAGCCAGCTCTTCATCATTGCAATGAGCTACAAACACAGGCTCCTTATGTGGAAGAGGAGGTTTACTCAGCTCATAGCTCTGGAGGGCCAAATTCCAGGCCCAGAGGCCCACTGACTTGGTCTCAGGGGAGGGCAGTACATGCAGGTGCAGTATGGCAGGAGGAGGGAGCAATCCTGAACAGAAGCTGCCTTTGTGGAACTTGGGTTGACTTTGAGAGGAGCAGGACATAGGGAGGTGGGAAGCTGAGTCTACCAGGCTCAGGAGTTGATAAAACAATCACACTTCAGCAACATTTACTGAGATCTGGATGTATGGAAAGTATTGTTCAAATTATTCTAATGAATTCAAACTGGGAGGCATAAGCTATTATTATCCCAAGATATTGTGAGGAACTGAGACCTTCGAAGGTTATGTCATCTGCCCAAGGTCACATACTAGGTGACCATGAAGGTGAAGACTGTCAACTTGATTGACTTGGGAGCTACCAAGGGGATGAGTAAAGCACATGTATGGGTGAGTCTTTGTGGACTGTGGGGGTGACCACTGGACCATACCTAGTCCCTGGTCCCTTTCTCTCTGGCCACCATGAGCTAAGCAACTTTCTTTTACTTGCCCTTCTGCCATGATGTTCCTGTTCTAGAGCCAGCTAACCATGGAACAAAACCTCTGAAACCATAAGCCAAATAGACCTCTCCTGCTTTAAAGTGTGAGTATCAAGTAAAGTGTCCCAGTGATGACGAGTGATTAATCCATGAACTGAGTGAAGACCTGAACACAGAAATGGTCCACTCACATCTCTTCACTCCAAGGGTGAGTCCCTTCTCAGTATCATTACAGGTTTGTTATATTCTGGCCACTGAAGAGTTTTGAGCAAAAGAATTACAGGATATGATTCAAAAACATGTCTGTGCTGTGCTGAGAGAGCCCAAGACTGCAAGAGCCAAAAGGTGGAAGCAAGAGGACCCATGGTGGCTAGGAGAGAGTGGTTATGGAGGACTGTGGAGGAACTGCCAGGTATTGCACCTTACTATATCGAAATGGAATGAAACCAGAAATTAGTGACACAAGCATCCACAGAAATTATATGAAAGTGGATATTTGAATATGGAGATTGAACAGTTCACTTCTGCATAATTAGTGGGTTACTGAAAGAATCAGGTAAGAAATTAAAAATTCTAGAATTAAATTAAAATGGAAATACAATATACCAGGATCTTTAGGCTACAGCAAAAACATTTCTAAGAGGGAAGTTTTTTACTGAGTTCCTATATCAAAAAGTTAGAGACATCTAATGATGCATCTCAAGATATTAGAAAAACAAAAATAAGCCAAAACCAAACCGAGAGAAAGAAATAATGAAGAACAGAACTAAAATTAATGAGATAATGACTAAAGAATAATACACAGTGTCAGTGAAACAAAAAGTTGGTTCTTTGAAAACAACACAAATTCAACAACACATTGAAAAGATCATCCATCATGGTCATACATAATGATCAAGATCATATACCATGATCAAGCAAAGATGGCTCAATGTACACAAATCAACAGATATAATACACACCAAAAATAGAATCCAGGATAAAAAAATCACAATATCCTCTCAATAGATGCAGAAAATAATCTGACATAATTCAATAACTCTTCATGATAAAAGCCCTAAAGAAACTAAATAATGAATTATCCCACCTCAGTATAGTGTGTGGTATATATGATAAACTCACAGGCAAAATCATTCTTAGTGGAGAAAACTGAAAGCACTTCTTGTGAAGCAAGGATGTCCATCCTCATCACTCTTAACACAGCTCATGTAAATGTAGCCAGAGCAATTAGGTCAGAGGTAAAAATAAAAGCAACACAAAGAAGAAAAGAGTGAAATGATCCTTGTTTTCAGATGACCCTAAAGACTCAACAAAAGACTTTAGAGGTGAAAAATGAATTCACCAGTGCCACAGGATACAAATAGAACACTAAGAACTTAATATCTTTACTATATCCCAATAATGCACTAGCTCAAAAAGAAATTGGGAAAACTATTCCATTCACAATAATTTAAAATAAGATACTTTAAAGATCAACACAACCAAGGATGTGAAAGACCTCTACAGTGAAAAATTTGGAACAATGAAGAAAGAAATTAAAGAGGACACCAAAAATAGAAAAGATTCTTCTGTTCCTAGACTGACAGAATTGGTATTGTCAAAATGGTCACAAAATCAAAAGCAATCCATGGATTCAGTGTAATTCTTATCAACATCTTCACAAAACTAGAAAAAAAGCCTAAAGTGCATGTGAAAACATAAAAGGCTCAGAATAGCTAAAGAAGTCCCAGGCCAAAAGGACAAGGCTGGAGCCTTCATAACAGGTGATTTCAAATGACATTCCAAAGCCATAACAAGAAAAAGACATGGTACTGTGACGAAAGTAGGCGCACAGTCTAATGGGATAGAATAGAGAACACAGCAACAAGCCCAAACAACTATAGCCATCTGGATAAAAGAGTTAAAAATATATACTGGAGAACAGACTGCCTTTTAACAAATCATCCCTGGAAAACTTCATATCTACTTGTGAGGACTGAAACTAGATCCTTATCTCTCCCTTGTACAAAAATTAATTCAAAGTGGAGAAAAGACCTAAGAATAAAATCTGAAAATACTAAAAGAAAAATAGAGAAACCCTTGTGGTCACAGGAATAGACAAAGACTTCCTGAATAGGACTCCGCAGCATCAGAATCAAGAACAAGATGCACAAATGAGATTACACTAATTAAAAACTTCTGCACAGCAGAACTAACAACTAATAGAGTGAAGAGACAATCTATGGCAGGTCCCCCAATGCACAGCCATAGACTGGCACCAGGTTGCCCAGCATGAAGTGAGTGGTGATGAAGGGAGAGAGGGAAGGAGGCTTCATCTATATTCTGAGCAGCTGCTCACTGTTTGAATAATTGTATAAGCTCCACTTCCTGTCTGATAAGCAGTAACATTTGGTTCTCACAGAAGCATGCATCACACGAGAAACTACACATGAGGAATCTAGGCTGTGTAGCCCTTTTGAGGATCTAATGCCTGATGGTCTGAGGTGGAGCTGAGGCAGTGACGTTAGCACTGGGGAGCAGGTGCAAACACAGATTAACACTAGCAGAGAGATTTGACTGCTCAGAGACCACAAGAAATCATTTGATTGCAGGCTCAGTTCAAAACCCTATCAGTGAGTGGGAAGGGACAACTAAGCTACATTTGGCAGCTGACTTTAAATAAAAATTCAACACTTCTTTTAATATGCATGTGGCCCATCCATTATGTATTTATAATGTCTGTCTGTGCTTCTTTTCCATACAGCACACTGACCTCCATCATAGTTTTATAAGTCCACATGAAAACCCAAGCCAAAATGAATAAAAAATAAATGTCACTTGAATACTTTGCTGAAAAGGAGAAAAAACCAAATGATGAGACAGAGAAGACACTGAGACTATCACCCCAAAATGAATTGATTAAAAAGAAAGTACCAAGAGCCCTACTTAAATTATGGGTTCACTGCAATAGGTGATTGACATCCTCTAAGCCAGTTTTGTAGACTATGAAACAATTAGCTATCCAACAGAGAGGAAACCTTCAACATCATTTCCTCACATGAATACCAAGCACCTTGTATGAAAAGATGAGCCTTTGGAATGTTTTAAGAGCAAAGGAGTGAACATGAACAACAAAAACAATTGCTGACAGCCACCATTTCATCACGTGTCTGCACTGAGAGCGTCATTCTTACTGGCTAATTGCATTGCGAAAGCTAAGAAGCCCTTTACTATTGAGGAAGAGTGGATCCTGACTGCTGCTAAGGACATCTGTCATGAACTTTTCAGACTTTGCAGTTCAAAAGGTGGTATTTCTATGGGCCCATAGAAATATTATGGGCCATATATTTCTATGGGTGTCAGCATAGCTCAACAATTAAATGAAATATTAAAGGATATCGAGGTGGTATTGTTAGATAGGATTAATGAGTCACCTTAGTTGCAACTCAGGTTGATGAGTCTACTGACAATGACAAAAAGGCAACAATGTCTCTGTGTGATATAATTTTTTCAGGAGGACGTGCATGAGGACATGTTATGTGGACCTTTGTTGCCAACCAACACCACAAATGAGGAACTAGTCAAATCTTTGAATAATTATGCATCAAGAAAGCTGAACTGAAAATCCTGCATTAGTATATACCGTATGGAGTAGCTGCCATGACTGGATGGTTTCCTGGTTTCACTACTTAAATCACAGAGGTCACTTTGAAATGCGTCTACACACTCTGCCATCCATACAGAAATGTTGACTAGTCAAAAATGTCACCTGAACTTAATACTGTTCTGTAGGATGTGATTAAAATTATCAAGCACACTAAATGACATCCTTTTAACTAACCTGTTTATGCACTTCTGTGAGGAAATGGACCCAGAACTCACACACATCTCATATACACATCAGTGAATATGAGTGGCTTTGTAAACGTAGATCTCTGGTAAGAGTTTCTGAGTTCTCTGGAAAACAAGTCCAGAGATTTTTTACAAGAAGATCAGTCATCATCAGCAGCACATTTCAGCGACACAGAATGAGTTACAAACTTGCTCACTTCTGTGATATCCAACCTATTCAAAGAAATCAATCTGTCTGTCACTTCATGGGAGAAGAACTGTTCATATCAGCAAATAAAGTGGCTGCATTCAAAGACAAACTGGATTATGAAGTTGAAAGGAAACACAAAGATTTTTGAAGGCTAAGGATGTAGCTCAGTGATGCCACACTTGACTTGCAAATGGAAGGTCCTGAGTTCAGTCCTCAATAGAAGAAAAAGATTTCTGACTAGTTTCAAACATTAGCAGACATTTTGAAAGAGACTGAGCCAGGACTTCCTTTCTCCAGCTGGTATACAATCATGTACCTCAGTTTGCAAAGGGTTTGAGCATTATCCTTTTGCCCTGGGGAAAAAAACTGGGAAGGAACAGATCCATGACTAATCTGTCAATAAACCAGGTACATTTACTTTGTTCATTGTAGAAGAGAATCAAATGTAAGATACTGCAAATGATGGTGGCCTTTAAAGTATATTTGGGACAACTTTAAATCTCCATATATTCTGGATTAAAGCCAAGGCCAAATATCCTGAGATTGTCATAAAAGCAATGAAAAGCCTGCTTTTATTTCCAATATCCCATATTTATGAATCAAGGAGTGTTGTAGTGACACCAATGCAAACAAGATATAGAGTAGACCAGATATAAACAGTACATTTAGGGCATCATTGTCTCCTGTGACTTCTTGGCAGGCAGGACCATCCAGTTTCAGCAAAACAAGTCCAGAGTTCTCACTGATTCTATATTGTGGTTATTGGTAAAATTATTTCATTACATATTACAATGAAATAATAATAGAAATAAAGTTCACAGTAAATATAACATACTTGAATTGTCCTGAAACCACTAGCTTTGCTCTGTTCTGTGATAAAATTGTCTTCTATGAAACTACTTCCTGGTACCAAAGGGATTGGAAACCGCTAGCCTACAGACTTGAAGAAAATCTTTACCAGTTAATCTTGAAGATTAATAATGAAAATATACAAAGATCTCAAAAAACACCAAAGAATTGAATTGTTCAATTAAAAGGCAAATGAATTGAACAGACACTTCTCAAAAGAAGCACAAAAGCCCAAAAAGTATACGGAAAAATGTTCCATATCTTTAGCTATTAGAGAAATGCCAATCAAAACTACAATGATATTCATTCTTATCCCAGTCAGAATGGATATCATGAAGTATATAACAACAATGAATAGCAGAAAGGATTGGAGAGAAGGGAGACTTTCTACACTGATGGTTCAAATGTAAATTAGTACAGCCACTGTGGAAGTCAGTATGGAGGCTCCTAAAAAAAAATAGAGCTACCATTTGATCCAGCTATACCATTCTTTGATATATACTTGAATGACATATAGTCACATACTGTAGGGTACCGTGTACCCATGTTCATGGCTACACAACTCACAATAGCTAAGATATGGAACCAGCCTAGATGCCCATTGACACATACATGGACAAAGCAAATGTGATATGATTATAATGGAGTATTACACACCCACAAGAAAGAATAAAATTCTATCTTTTGCAGGAAAGTGGATATAATTGAGACTGTATCATATGAAACAAAATAAACCAGACTCAGAAGGACAAAATATTTCAAAATTTCCCCAGTACAATATTTCAAAATCCCCCAAGATTTCCCCAGAATCTAAAAAGCATGACAAGGAAGTCAAAGGGAAATAATTATTTGACAAGAGGAAAGAAATAAGGGCAAGGAGTATAAAGGTGGATATGAAGAGGGATGGATATCAGCACAGCAAATTTTAAGCACTGAAGCTTCCCCAATGTAAAACTAGGAGGGAAGGAAGGGCAAAAGAGTATGAGGGTGAAAATGATCAAAGTAGGTTATGTGCATGTACGAATCTGCTAGCATGAAATCCTTTCATCCATTTATTTAACATAAAAAGTGAAAAAAGGAATAGCTGGAACAAAACCAACTCCCATGTGCCAATGTGCTCATGTGGGAATAATCAATAAACTTGGAAGAAAAAAAAATCTGCTCTATACAATGCACTCAGGAGAGAATGGAGGGGAAGAAGGCTGGACAGGTTAGGAATCTTCACCATGGGCTTCTCTGTTAGACAACAAACTGCTCCCAGCTTCCTGATCTTCCCCCCACCAGACAACCTCAGGCTCTTGTCTGGAGAGCTCCAGCTCACACACTATATCAACAGTGTCAATCGTTTTTAGCCTGTGGTGAAATGTTCTTGTCAATTAAATTTCACATGTATCTAATAAACACGGTCCCTGGCCTCAAAGACATTGTGTTTGGGAGATGAAACGTTAGCAAATTTCATGTGGTGGTCAGAAGCCACTGATCTCTGTGTGGTCCCGGTATGGCCTTGTCCTCTCGCTGAGCTTCACGTCTGCATAGCCAGTACAGATGGGCACCCTGAAGAGATCAAGGTGACTCCAGAGCCATGTCCCACCATGCCTGCCCACTCCTGGCAGATGAATAGAGTATCAGTCACAACTGACCTGCAGAGTCCTTAGTGGCTGGCAATGTCTTTGCATGTTTCATGTTTTCCATATTTTACCCAATGAGTAAAAATTGCCTGAGAGACGTGAGTGTGTATGTGCCCTGTGGATGACAGCATTAGTAGCAACACTATTCACAACATTTTCAAGTAAGTAAGCGACTTGTTTGTCCAATAGAAGTACAGTGAATGACTGAATGGCAGAATATTCAGACAGCAGAACTGTACACGGCAGTTAAAAGGATGCCCTTCTGATCCATGAGCATTTCTGTGAAATGATCGGTCTCAAAGATACTCTGTTAAGTGAGAGGAGCTGGATATACAAAAATATTTATTTTATGATTCTACACTATAAGGCTTAAAAGGCCACACTAGTGTTTAGTGGTGGAAACTGGAAGAGCAGCATCCTTCCTTTGGGGCACTGTCCAGGCAAGGGGAGGATAGAGCCATTAGGAGACTGATAACTTCCCACACCCTCACTGTGTAGCACGAAGATGTCAACATGTGTGGAAACTTACTGAGCTGTAGCATTATAACTAATTCACTTCACTGTACTTATGTTATTTCAACCAAAGCAGTGAACTTTAAAAACCTTCTGAGGTAAATACGAAGTAACAGAAGAAGGAAATCAAGCAGTTTTGATGGTTTCCAAATAATACAAGTGCTCTACAGGTACAGCAATTAACCTTGTCTCTAAGACCTCAGCCCTCAGGAATGTTCCCACACACAGTGACAACTGATATGAAGGTACCAGACCTGCCCTTTTCTCAACCTAGTCCAGAGAGGGAGGCAAGATCCCTTTGTTCCATTGCTTCCAGGGAACAAGGCTCATTTTCCTAAGGCAACTGTCTCAGTTTAAAGTAATTCACAGTTATGCTGAGCACATAGTTAATATCAGTCTGGTCAGCCTCACTGGGCTATGAACTCTGGGAGGTGTCTGATTTTGTGTACACTGTGGAATCCCCAGGATTCCCAGCATCTCCATGGGTATCTCTCAAAGATGATCAATGGGTGATTTTATAGAAACAAATGAGGAATTCCATAAACACAATATTCTTGGAGGCTTGAAGATAACTTGAAGAAAATTCAAGCAGATAGCTTCTACATTGTTTTGTGAGCCACACTTTTAACTGCATTTTTGCAATCTTATAAAATGTCTAGGTAAACTTGAAAAGCTGCATCAAAGAACAAACTGCCTATGAGGCCAGAGTATAAGACCTGATCCTGGTCCAGGCCATGAGAACTAGGCAGTTTACAGTCTGCTCCAGCGAAATTTAAGTAGAATTCAGTAAAAATATGTTATCCTGACAATCCCCAAAGATCTGGAAACAAACAAACAAACAAAAATTGCTTCTCAAAATTCATGAGTCAAAGTGGAAATTATTATGGAAATTAGAAAGTAATTTGAACTGAATGATAATGAACACGTCACATTAAAATCTGTGCGACACAGATAAAGCAATGCTTAGGAAAAATTATAGCCTTCAGTGTGTCATGGAAATGAAGACAAATGTTGAGAATTAATGATGAATCTGTAAATTTAAAGAAAAGTGAAAGGGTAAACAAGGATCAAAATGTGAAACAGATATTGTGAAATAGGAAAAAAACTTCAATACGAGGAAGGAAGGAAAGGAAAAGACTTAGAAAGAATAGAAGAAAAATGGAAAGAAAGCTTTTGTAAATAAGGAGAGGTAGGAATTTGAAAGGAGAAGAGGAGCATGGGGAAGAAAGAAGAATAAGATATATCATTACAAGTACAAATTCCCTATTATGAATCTTGTCATTATGTACATGTAAAGTGTACCAGTAAAATTAATTTTTAAAACCTTCCTCAGGGGAAAATAAATTAGAAAAAGAATATTAACAAATTACCAGTTAAGGAATAATTATTTAAAGGGTAGCTTCAGTGAAACAGAAACACATGTCAAATGTGGAAATAGACCTGAAGTTGTTCATGGAAACTACTAATTGGTAACTTTTTGGCAACATGAATGAAGAGAAAGAAAATGAGGAAACAGTATACATGACACATGTGTCATTAAAAATCCCATCCTC
>PVIR01002999.1:0-62319 GCA_004026965.1 Petromus typicus | reverse complement strand
GGAATTAAGTTGTATCTTATACTGGTACAAATCCCCATTATGGAGTGCAATCATGATGTGTATATTTAATGTACCAATAAAGATAATTTAAAAAAAAAAATCCCATCCTCATGCCAAACAGAAGAAAAAGTGATACATTTAAAAATGTAAGTAAATTGAAATTTTTCCAAGTGTATAGCTTAGAGAAATATGTGGAGAAACTGGAAAGGTATATATATATATATATATATATATATATGAAATACAAACACTTTGCTTGGTTTTAGAGGTGGTAGATAGAAAAACTACCACCTCTGTTCCACAGAAACAAAGTATTAAAAATAAGCAGTTAAGAAGCATATGAAGAAATGTTCAACATCACTGGTCATTTGAGAGATGCAGAAGAAAACAACACTGAGTGAGATTTCATCTCACTCCACAAAGAATGGCTGCCATCTTGAAATTAACCAGTAACAAACGCTGTTGAGGCTGTGAAGAAAAAGGAACCCTTTTGCACTGTCAGTGATCAATGTGGAGAGTCCTCAAAAAACTAGGATTAGAGGTCCCATTTGACTCTGCTATTACCCTGCTAAGTATATATAAAAGAATTAATAAATTCATATCACAGCAACATATGTGCATTCATGTTTATAGCAGCTCAGTTTGTCACGGCTAAATCTTGGAAACAATCCAGATGCCCATCACCCACAGAATTAATAAAGAAGATGTGTTTTTTAAAAATAAAATGGAGTATTACTCTGCCATTAAGAATGAGTTTGAGTCACTTAAACTCAAATGGATATACCTTGAGGACATACTCTTAAATGAAATAAATAGATCACAGTTTTGTAAATATCCTATCTTTTCCCTGGTATGAGAAACTGAAGATGTAAATGAGTTCTAGAATGTATGATATTGTGAGACAAATTATTCAAAGGGAAAAGGGCGATAGGAGTGAGTAATTAGGGCAAAGAAAAAATGTGATGATAAAAAAAGGAAACAAAGCTTATGCATATAGGGGTTGGAGATTTTAGGTTGAGTAAGGGAATGGGAAAAATGAGAATTAAGTCATGTCCTATACTGGTACAAATTCTCAATGTTGAGTGTGATCATGATGTGCATATAAAATGTACTAATAAAAAGTAAAATCTTTTAAAAATGTAAGTGTGGTTGGAGGGCACGTTGGTCTGGCCTGTTCAGGTGGAGTGGAAAGGGGGCCTCTCAGGCCAGGGCACAGCACATGCCCGACCCAGGGGGCAGCAGGGTGAGCAGGTGAGCCATTCCAGGGGCCTCCCAGGGGAAGCATGGGGAAGGGAAGATACTGAGAGCCAGAGAGAAGAGTCTGCAGCTATTCAGGTGTGTGGGAGCCACAGAAGAGAGCGAAGATAAGTCCCCAGGAAGCCTACAGTGGAAATCAGTCAGGGTGGAAAGAATGGAAGAGACACAGTGAGCAGTTGGAAGTCACCTTTCCTAAGCCTGACTCAGCTAGTCATACATTGGGTATGGGATTGTCATGGTCTGAAATGCCCTGTGACATGAGTCTTCATTTGCAGATGGGGACCAGAGCAAAGGCTAAACAGACTGACTGATATCACACAGGTCAGAAGAGCTACAGTGGTTTGTTGCTAGGGTGACCCAAAGTAGCCCTGGTGCTTTCTCTCTCTCTGTGTGTGTGTGTGTGTGTGTGTGTGTGTGTGTGTGTGTGTGTGTGTGTCTGTTTGTCTCCTTTTCTCTCTTTCTCTCTCTCTCTCTCTCTCTCTCTCCTTGCTCCCTCCAAAAACTGGGTGGGTGGCAACGACAGCCTGGAGGAGAGAGGATGGGTGAGGGGGGTAGTAGAAAGGCTGTGACAGGGACTGATCAGATCAAGGAGAAAGGAAGAGTTAGACCTGAGTGGATCTGCGGGTGGGATGCCTCACTGTCCACCCAGGATGCTCATCATCTGCTAGCCCCACTCTCTGGGCTGACACACGGTACCTATCTCTGTTCCAGCAGACACATATGATAGTCAGCTCTCTCCAGTGGGAACAGCTACTGGAACATTGGGCCTGTGAGCTTCAGTTCTCTGTTCAGTGAAGTGGGGACATGGAAACCAATTTCACAGTGCTCTTGTCAGATCTGATTCCTCATCCAGTGTGCTCAGCCCAGAATGGCCCCTGCCTAGAGCTGGTACAGACAGTGCAACAAATACCCAGAAAGCAGTTGTTCTGGGAAGGGAAGGGATACCGATGAGGGGCTTTGCATATAGAAAAGGTGTCGCATACCAGGAACAACTCTGTTCTTCTTCTGCTTGCAGTAGCTCTGCCAAGGTGTCTAGGAGAAGTCTTGCAGCCCACACTCAGCTGAATGGTACAGAGATACTTGGGGATTTATCCCAGGAGGACAAATTCAGTTCTTACAAGATACACTGAGCCTGTCTGCTGGGGAAAGAACCCAGTGGGCACTGCTTCGGGCACAGAGCAGATACAGAATCACTTAGGCACTGGCGATGACCACAAACTCACAGGTCAGTCCAGCACCCCACTGAGCTCAGCCAAAATCCCCGACTATGGAAGCACATGCGACATGAAAGGTTATTTTACACTACACACTTCTTCCATTTTGGAGGGGCCCGTTTTGCAGCAGATCTGAACTGGCCTCAGTTACTGGTGCCTCAAAGCTGAATAAATGTGCTGAATGCCAAAGAGCACAGCATCTGAGTCCAGGAGAAATCCCCGCCTGCCATCACCACACTGGATAAACTTTTCACCTAGGAGTTTCTCAGCAGTGTTTAGAAATACCACAGACCTGTCTGACAGCAGAGGGGTCAGGTCTTTCTCACTGGCTTGAAAGAATCCCACTTTCCTGCCCACTGGCTCTCTTTGCCCACAGGGCAATGCCCCTGGCTGGTGGCTCCTAGAAGCCCAGAAGCCTCACGGGTTGAGAGCTGCTGTGAGCAGTGAGCTGTTCTCCATGCTGACTGAGCCCAACAGAATCTTCCTGTCTCTCCTGCTAAAAGGCTCCTCCCGGCCACGAGTGGTGGGGTTGACTTTTTGTTCCCTCAGAAGCTAAGAAACCATAATGACCCATCCATGCCCTACACTCTGTGGCCTGTGGTGCTTCTGCCTCTGCATCCACAGGTCAGGGAAACAGCAGGTGCTCAATAAAGGAGGTGTCTGAGCAATTGGATCTGCTCCTTGAGCCACAGGTTCCTGACAGCAGCGACTGAAACACTTCCACTCTGAGGAGCTTTCAAAGAGAAATAAGTGAGACCTATGTGTGTGCAGTAAGCTGGGCTGTGGACCTGTACCAACTCCACACAAGAATGTAAACATTGTGCACTATAAACATATGCTAGTGTATACAAGGAAGAAATAACTCACCTAAGGGTTATTGCTGAAACAGTACCTATCTTTTTATTTTTAACATTTTAAAAGGTAAGGAGCCAAAATTAGATATGCCAGCCGGCAGATACGGTTCTCACACTTAATAATTGCACATCCTTTAGTTCTTTCATTCTCTGTTTCAACAAATACAATAAATGCAGCAAATCATGCAATACCTAATGAAAAGAATTGTAGGGTTTAATGTAACTATGTGCAAAATACCTGGAACAAAGTGTAAATAAAAATCATAAATGATATACTACCTCATACCTGTTAAGATGGCAACTATAACACACACACACACACACACACACACACACACACACACACACACAGTTGTCAGGAATGTAAAATGTTGTTGCTATGGAAAACAGCATAGACAGTTCAAAATATTGAAAACAGAATTACCAAATAATCCCACAACTCAGTTTTGTGTATCCAGAAGAATTGAAATGAGGATGTTGGAGAGAGGTCAGCAAATCCCAGCTTACAGCCACCTTCACCACACTGGCTGAGAGGTGCACACCCCACAATACTCAGTGACGGCTACAAGGACAGCACAGTACAGCTGGACAGAGGGATGAGTCCACACCAAAGAGGAAGTAAGTCTGTCTGGGCGCTGCGGTGGGAAAGCCTTGAGGACATCATACTCAGTGGAATAAACTGGTCACAAAGGACAAATAGTACGAGATGCCCCTGAGAGCAGCTTCCTTCCCTGAGACAGACACAGAGTGGTGATTTCCTACCTAGCAAAGCCTCATGAGAAAGAATGGCGTAGAAGGCCTTAGTAGGTACTGAGTTTCAGTTTGGGTAGATGAATAAGTTCTGGAGATGTGTTAGACAGCAGTGTGGATTTATGTGTTTTTCACCTTCAGTTAAAAAATAATAAGCTCTGCAGATACTTATTAAATTAAGAAATAAAGGAGAAAAGAGAGATGGAAGGAATTTTATCAGCTGTCATAATTTCTCATTAATTCATGTATTAAAAAAATTTTTTGAGATTCAGCTTTAAACCTTGTTATCTGTGTGACTGTAATAAAATCAGCCAACTCCCCGGAGCCCCACTCTGCCGTCTGTTATATCAGGGTCATATCACCCACTGGCCAGAACTCTTCTTAGGAGCTGAAGTACTAAAGGTAGCAACCTGCTATAAATTACAAACTTAGTAAAAATGCTTGTCTATGGCAGCAGCAGGAGAGACAGGAAGCAATGGAACAGAAGGATGTGGTTCTACATTTGTAGTTTGGAAAAAAGCCTCTAAATAAACCACCAAAGAGTCCTAGTCTCCTAGTCTGGCAATAGTGCTCACTGGATAAAAGTTCCCTAAATGCCTAAGTGGAAAAATAGGAGCAATGAAACTGACCATCCTAGCTCTGCAAAGTTTGGCCTCATGTTTAGAAGCAAAGAGAAATTTTGGAGTCTCTTTCTTACCTAGCAAAGCCTTAAAATCACCCCATTGCAAAACACAAGGATACAGAACATGTCCCGGTAGCTTTCCTGGAATGTGTAAGCAGCCCTGGGGAGAGACTCCTGCAAGCCAAAAGTGCCTGCACTCTTAGTGTGGTAGTGCAAGAAAGTGCACAGAGCAGCAAGTGTGGGTGGATCTCGGAGACATGGACATCGGGTTATGTTTCTGCAGCTCCAGCCAGGTGACAGTGGATGGATCCTCCTTATCACTCTGCATCGCACTTCTTACCTATCAAATGGGAACGCTGCAAGCTGAATTTTCAGCAAGATGGCAGACTGTATATCCTGAAAATGCCCACTGCTTCACCCTGCAAGTGCTGGGTAGAATACGTGCATGTGTGGCTGAAGTTGCCAGCATTGGAGAGTGACAAATAAAAGATGGAGGTAGATATGAATCCTGGACACTAACTGGAGCTGTGCTTTAATTACCCAGGGAGATCAGCCCAAGCCTAAGGCCGATACAAGAGAAAGAGCTCACTGGAGGCCCTATAAAACCAGGTACCCAGACAAAATATCGACCAGAACAAGATACATCTACACATGAAGCAAGTCCCTACAACTAATACAACCATTATGTTTTAGATAAAACATGTAATAATGAAAAAATTTAAAAATAAACCACATGGCCAGAATGGAGAAAAAACAACTACACTTTTAATATATGCAGAAAACATGTGATAAAATTTGATTCTGCTTCATAGAAGAGACAATCTCCGCACTAGGAGTAATATGATGAGAGATAACAGAAGTGTTTCCTTTGCATCAGGATTCCGATATTGGGCCAAAGGTCTCAGCCAAAGTAGCAATGATGGAAAAGAAGAAAGGAAACAGTCAAGTGTGTTAAGGAAGAAGTAGAATCATCTTCATGTGCAGATGTCATCGCTGCTTAACTAGAAAAACATTGGAGAACCTCATACAAATTATTAGGTATTTCTGCATAGCAGTCAGTACAAAAAACAAACTGCTTTTCAATCACCAACAATAAACAGAATATATAATCTTAATGTTACAGAAGCACAAAGAATTTAAGATTAAATTCCACAGTTGATGTGCAGTTATTCACTGGAAAAATTATAATGCTTTGATGAAAGGCATAAAATGACCTAGATAAGTGGAAGAAAATGCCATGTTCACAGATTTGATAACATAAATATGTCATCCCTCTCCAAATTAATCTATAAATTCAGTGCTCTTGCTGTCAGAAGTTGAGAGTTGTCACAGAACTTGACAAATTGATTCTCAAGAGTGCCTGGAAGAAGAAAGGATAAAGATGTCCAAGACGAACTTGGGAGGAGAGTGGGCTAGAAAGCTGAGTCATCAGAAGCTGAGTGGTATCACGAATCTACTGTCGGGAGGAAAGTAGACATGGGGACAGGCTGCAGAGCTCAGGCAGAGACTCAGGCCCTTGTGGGGAACGTGGCCCAGGCCAGAGGAGCGTTTGTAGATCAGTGCAGAGCAAGGCTGAAGAGCCCAATCGTCCCAGAGAAGAGTGGTCGATTCCACGCACTAAGCTGAACCATCGATGCATCCAAAGGGGTCCTAACAGAACAAAAAGATTAGCCACAGACCAACGCAGTATGTGTACTGTATCTAATTGATGAAGATTATAATATCCATGTTGTGCAAAGGACATGTGATAGGTTTTAAAAAGTAAGTCCAAGGAAAAAATGCAAAAGTCTTAACATGTCAGCACAGAAAGGTGAACCCCAAAAGGCAACCAAACACTGGAGGGGAGCTTCTCTTCCAGATCAGTGTCTCAGGAAACTTCTCAACTGATAGGTGAAAGCAACCCAAAAATGGAACACCAGCTTCTAAACCCATCAGGGGAGGCTGCAGTGTAAAGAAACGTGAATCAAACCACAGGAAACAACCACCATCCCTCCTTCCCTCTGAAGGAGTACATCACTGCGCTCACCTGGGCAGGACACCAGGAGTGGGGAGGACACAGCACTGGCTGGAGTGGGGAGAATCCAGCGGAAGATTTGGTGAAGCTGCCACAGCAGCCAGTAAGCTGCTCAGAGAGGCTGAGACATAGAAATAATTCGGATGGACTGGATGGTGCCGACACCAACTCTTCGCCATGGGTTAATGTCAAAGGCCCAGGGGACAGAAGGGAGAGGGTGTGACCTCCCTCTTGGACCTCAGGCCGTGGCAGCTCAGGAGAGCTGGGAGAAAGGGCTGGGGCTGGGGCAAGAGAACCACAGTGAAGATGCTCCTGACTCAGGGGCCTGGGCTGGGCTGGTGGGAGAGAAAAGCTCCAAGACTGGAGAAGTCAGTAGCCAGGGTGTGGAGCACAGGGTGTCACCTATGTTGGTACAGGCAAGGCAGCAACTCAGCTGCTAAGCAGAAAGGACTTCCACAGAGAGTGACCAGCACTGTGCCCAAGCCCAGCAGAAGAGGGTCATGACCCCATACTCACTGCACCAGAGGCCAAGGTAAACTGAGTCAGGTGAAAGCAGCACCCAGTGATGACTATAGTTCACAAAAGCCTGCCGCAGAACATATGGTGGAGCTCCAGGGCTCCCAACAAAGGGCAATGACAAGGTGGGAAAGGCGCACCACCCAACTGGTCAACACACCTGTGTGCATTCTGTGCAGTGTCATGTTGTGGCCTATTCACATGTGCATACACTTTAGTACAGAATCTTAGAAAGGAAAGGTGGAAAACATCCTCTTAGCACTTTAGCTTGTGGCTGGAGTCATCCATTCCCAAAAGCATGATTCAGCCTTCGCATATCCAAGGCACACTATCTTTCAGATATCTTTGCTTCTTTCCTAACTGTACATTGAGAAATACTAACTGTCTACTTATTTTCATCTTGAGGTGAAGAAATAAGGCAATTTTTTATTAAACTATACTTTTTATTTTTTGAATTTTTTTGGAGACAGAGTCTCACTGTGTGATTCAGGGTGATCTGAGCTGACTATGTAGCACTGGGCCTTGAACTTGCACTAATTCTGCCTTCATTTCCCAGTGCAGAGGTCACAAACATGTGCCACCACTCTTAGCTGGTTAAACTGTATTTGTAAATAAAATATGTTAAAGCTGCAACAAGATGTAGATCCAGATCAGTGAGACAGATTAATTGTGTCCTCTGACTCCAGGGCCTGAAACAGGAAGGCAGGCGAGACAGCTATGTCTTTTCTGGACATAAATATGACTAAGTCTAGTGTCTAATATTCTTTAACATGAAATTTCTAGAATGCAATGAAAATTACAAAATGCAGGGAAAAATGAAGACATCGCATATCAAGGAAATAGGGTATCACAGTACACACAATCACGGCCAGAAATTGGATTTATCAGAGACGCTTTAAAATAATTATGTGTACTGAAATGTGGCTGTGCACAGGAATAAAGAATTTTAACAGAGGAATTAAACCATAGAGAAGAACTAAGTGTAATGTTAGGAATCAATGTTATAGCATCAGAAGTAGAAAAAGTTATTGGGTACAGAGTCTACTACAAAGGGAAAAAAGCAACTGATTTTAAGACAGGCCAATCGGGTGTCTTAAAATGGAAATATATTCACATATAAAAGTGAAAACAATGCTGGGCATGGGGCACATGGGGCATATACTTGCAACTGCAGCACTGGGAAGCTGAGGCAGGGGGATTTTGAGTTTGTACCCAGCTTGGCAAATTTTGCAATATAGAGAGAATCTGTTTCAAAATAAAAAGGACTAGGATGTACTGGAGATGTAGCTTAGTGCAAAAGTTCCTGGGTTTGATCACCAGTGCCCCAAATTCCCCCAAAATCCAAGGAGATAATTATAAATAAATCATATATATACAGGAAGATAGTCAAACATCTCAAAACTAAAGCCAAAGCCAAAATTGTCTGTGTGTGTGTGTGTGTGTGTGTGTGTGTGAGAGAGAGAGAGAGAGAGAGAGAAACAGAGAGGGAAGGAGAGGTAGGGGAAGGGAAGAACAAGAAGGGGAGGAAGAGGAGGAGGAACAACACGAGGAGGAGGGGGAGGAAGAGGAGGAGGAGGAGGGGACAGGGGCAAGGGAGGGTAGTGGGAGAGGAGAATTAGTACCATTTAGCCCATATATGAGTGATACCTATTTCTTACCAAGAACAATGATGCCCAGAAGACAACAGAGCAAACTTTTAATGTTCTAAGAGGAGAAAAGTAGTTAACCAAAATCACATCCAGTGAAAATATCATTATACTTGAAGATAAACTGAAAACATTCCAGAACAGAAACTGAGAGATAGGGATCCCAGCAGACCTGCCCCACAGAAGCACTGAGAAAGCTGGGCTAAGAGGAGGCTGAAGGAGACAGTGCCAGGTGGAAGATCAGATCTTCAGGGAGAAATGAAGAACAAAAAGGATATGATATGGGTGAATAAAATAATTACCTGTGTGTGTTTGAATGTATATCATTAGAAGTTAACTATAGAAATGAAATCATGGTGACTTGTGGGTCTGGAAATATACATGGAAGCACATCACGAGAAACTAGAGGGCAGGAGAGACAGATATTGCTTTAATATTGTGAAGTTCTTACATTGTTCATTCAGGGTATAATAAAACTTCAGTGTACACCGTAGTAACTTAATATATAATACAATCTCTGAAGACACCATTTTAAAAAGAGTAAATACAGAAGTAAATACAGAAGAAAGAGTGGAATAAAAAGACACATTATTCCTAAAGCAGGAAAAGAGAAAGACAAAAGAAACTACTGTACACTAAAATGTAAACCATGTAGATCTAACTTCAAATATAAAATGACTACAATAATATCAGAGCTCACAATAACATTAAAAACATGAAATTAGGAATGAGCCAAAGATACACAAGAGCTTTTTCTCAAAACTACAAAAAAAAAATAGATCCCAGACAAATACAAAACATAGAAAATTTAAAGACATAAATAAGTGCAGTAATATATAATTTTTATGTTCCTAAAGACTCAGTAGTGAAAACCTACGTATCTCTCCAAGTAACACTGAGTTCCTGTGCAGTCTATCAAAAGTCCAATAAGCTTGCCTAAATAAATTAACAAGCTGATGCTAAAAATAATATAGAAAAGCAAAGGATGTAAAAGAGACAAAACAATTTGAAAAATAAAAATTGGGGTTTCTAATTTTCAAACTTATTATAAGGCCACACTGTTCAAATTAATGTATCATAGGAGTAAATACAGATAAATATGTTATTAGAGAAAAATAGCAAAATAAGCAGTTTGAAAATACATCTACATGTTCATTGTCAACTGATTTCATAGGTACCCAGGAGAGGGGTCAACTCTGTAGGAAAAGAAATTTTTTCCACAAAAAATCATGAAACAACTAGATATTTGTGAAGCAAAGTGAATCTCTATTGTGATAACTCCAGATTCAAGTTAATGGGCCACAGGCCTAAACACAGGAGAGAATTTATGATGCTTTAAGATAATAAGGAATTTTAGATAGGATCGAGAAACAAACAACAGCCCACAAGAGATAAAGAGAGCTAGACTGGACTTTATTAAAAGTAAAACTTTTTCTCACCAAAATACTAATGAGAAAGTTAACAAGCCAAGGACTGGTAGAGATGTATTTGTCATATGTATCTGAAAAACCACTTATGCCAGACTCTGGTAAGTCAACAACAGCATACAAACAACCCCAAAAATCAACGCAGGCTATGATGTAAACCACAAAAGTATTTCATACACATCATATTGGCAGTCATGTAATAAATCACATGCGTTGGTCAGGATGATTGGAATCCTTGAGGTGACATAGCTGGACAGACCACCCCAGGAGCTGGCTACTGGCGATCGTCTGGTGATGCTCAAGGCTGGGGCACAGGATGAACAAGCTGACTTGTAACATGACATAATAAATAAACATGAAGACCCATTTGCATATCACACACTAACCAACAGCATGTTAAGATTCACACCAGCATTACTTGTAATAACAGGGACCTGGAAACAATACCAGTATTCCCAGCAGAAAAGTGAATGTGTATATTGCAAGGTTTTCAACATTGTTAGCTGCAATAATGAAAATAACTAGAGTCCAACATATTGCTGTGGATAAACCTCTAGATACAAAACAATAGCAAAGCACAAGTTGCCTGAAAATATCATTCTGGGGAAATTTAAAAACATGCAAATGACATAGTTTATTCTTTAATGACAAACTTATATGCAGAAAGGTAATACAGGTAAACATAAAAACTGGAGGTTGTGGTGTAAATGTATTCAACTATTTCATGAAAGGTGATAAGTGCACTGGTGAAAACTCTCAGTTGGAAAGGCTACGCATTCCTTACAGAATTTTTTTTAAGTGAGAGAAAGCATTAAAAAAGCACACAGCATACGTAAGTACTCAGTAAATATATGTTGACTAAATGATTGAATAGCTACAAATTCAGATTTTCAGGATAAAAACTCTGTAATTCATCACCTTAAACATGATGATATATTAAAATCTATGATAATTATGAAAAAGATAATTGAGTACTTGTTAGCGATAAAATCATGAAACATGAATAGGAGATATCGGTGGTTGAAGACAATTTTTCTGCTTCATTTTCTAATGCTTCTGGAAGCATACAGTTGCAAATTAACTTTTCTTGATTTCATTATTTACAAATGCCAATGAAACACATTTAATAATGCACATAATATTCATACCAAAATGACTCATTTTTAAAATAAAAAGCAAAAGTGTGAGTTAGAGGTTTAAAGACAAAAAAAGACTTATATGCAGAATGTCTAATACATTCCCCATAAGTCACTGACATGGAAACAATGCCCAAACCACAGAGGTGGGCCATGGTTCCTGTCTTCAGTGAGCTCCTCTCCTGGGTGGCAGAGAACAAAGTGCAACAATGAGGGGAACCCAGCTGGGTGTGGGTCACAAGCACCGAGATAAGTAGATAGGTGTGCACAGTGTATAACGACTAAGTCAGGATAGCTGAAATTTCCATCTCCTTAAGATTTTTGTTAATCAAGTAATCAAATGCTGCACATATTTATGGAGTATAATGTGATACTTTGGTGGATGAGTACAATATGCATTGACCAAAGCAGAGGAACTTACATTTCCATCTCCTTCTCATTACTCATGTTTGCAGGTTTGGAGAGTGTCTTCTAGTCATTCGTAAAATACATGATAAGTTGTGAACTGCCCTACTGTGCAGCCCAACACTACAATTTATTACTTGCTGGGTCTCTTTTCCAGATAACTACACCCACACCCCACTGGGCTGCCTGAGAAAGAGCACTACCTGCAGGCCAGCCCTGCCCAGCACCTGACCAGGTCAAAAAACAAGCATCTCATTCCAGACCTGGCTTAGCAGGAGTCAGAGCCAGTATCTCACTCTGGCTAAATCTCCAGAGCAGCTAAATCCTGTTGGTCATGACCCTCTACCCCACTCAGCCCACATGTGATCCCCCAGGTAGAGGACAAATGCTCTGAAAGTGCAATGAACCCTCTTCTAATCCTGTTGGCCACTGGCTTCTCTAGACGTCCCCTGGATAATAACCCTAACCCCAGGGCCCCGATTTACTCTGCAGCCAGAGAAATAGTTTTTAAGGAAGATACGCTCTCTTCCTGCTTGTTAAAACCCTCCAGTGGCTTCCAAGACTATAACTGTGGGACCAGCCCTTGTTTTCCTTCTCTGGCTCCTGCCCCTCTCTCCCTATAGTACCTCCTGGGCTCAGGGGGCACCAGCTCTTCATGCCACTCTCCTGCAGCCTGGAATGTACTCCTGCTCCAAATGCTGTTTTTGAAAGATGCCTGCCCTGTCTTCCTTGCAAATGCAGGAGACACACAGTACACCTAGGCACCTCTAGAATCTCTCCAAGGGCTTTAACCACATCCACTCTCTCCCATAAGGCTTTTTCCTTTTTGATCAGGGCGCTCACACAGTACATTCTCATGATTTACTTACCCAAATTCTTAGCTAGGTGAGGACTTTTTGAGATCAGGGGCTCTGGTGAATGCCAGTGGTGCTGGCACATGTACCACAGCCCCTGGGGATGAGGACACAGCTGAGGAGTGTGTGAATGAATGAGTGAATGAACTACTTCTCATGATCCTCTGCCAGAGGGCCACCCCTCCACTCACCTATGCATGCCTGAATCTGTGACAGTCATGGACTCTCCAAGGGTAACCTCACAAGCAGTACCAGCCATTGTCCATTTCCTCAGCCCTATCCCGCCTACACCTGCTCTCCTTTCTTAGAGGCACATTGCCCATTGACAGGGGTTCAGCCAATCCCTCCATCATAGAGCCATCCTGACTCTCTTCCCCCGGCTGTTACCAAAATGAAGGCATAAGTCTCATGGATTTACTCAGGTGTCCCCAACCCTGTACCCACCTCCTGTGAGGCTACACTGCACCCTGAGTATCATCCTCATACTGGTGATGGCCCTCTGGACAGTTGCAGCCTGTAGCTGTTTACTGACCCCCACCTTCCCTCCATTCCCCACTGGACTGCTGGCCTCCCTAGTCATTCTCAGGCTTCAATCATTACAGTGCTTCTCGGGAAGGGCAGCTCCAAATCCACATTTACAGGGGGATCAAACACTACGATGTATGTTTAAATTTACAACATTTATCACAGTAAAAGACACACTGCAATTAGCGCTCTTCAAAACACTACCCCTCTCCCACTGAACATACTCATCCCATTGTTTTGCCATTTTCTGAAGCAGTTCTGGAAGTCTTCTTTCATGAGTGTCTTTATGAGGTGTGATCAAAAACACTGCTGCCGAGCACCATCCAGAGGAAAAGCAGAGCTGTGAAAACACAACACTGTGTGTTCTCAACCACCTTATTCACCAGATCTTACAACATGTGACTTCTGTCTCCTTCTCAAAGTCATAATGACATGAAAGGGAAATGTTTTGTTTTTTTGAGACAGGGTCTTGCTTTGTAGTTCAGGCTGGCCCTAAGTTCAGCCTCAAACTCAGAGCAATCCTCCTGCCTCTGCCTCCAGAGTGCTGGGATCACAGGCATGAGCCACTATGCCTGGCACTGAGGTATGTGGTACTGACTGCTGATGGGTATGAGTCCCAGCATTGTTATATATGGTTACCGGGGATTGAATTTAGACCTTTGTGCTTCCAAGACAGGTGCTGGAACCACTGAGCTAAATCTCTGGCCCAAAAGGGAAATGTTTTGAATCCACACAAGACATCAAGGCAGCCACAGCAGCCCAACTAAGGACACTCACAAAAGAGGATTTGTACTGCTTCAGGAATGTTAAAAATGATGGGATCAGAGTATTCAAGAGGAGGGGCGGGTCTGGAGGGGGCACTTGGCAATTATCCTTCACTGTAATGCTGTAACGACCACAGTGTTTGTCACACTGCACTCGTCTGCACCTCACAGCAGCCTGGGCTCCTTCACTCAGGCCTCTTTGAGAGCTTGGAGCTCAGGTAATTCTCGTCTCTGCTTCGGAGCTCATCCAGAGCCTGACATCAGACACCACTCCTGTGAGTCAACAAGCCCTACACACCAATAATGACGTGTGCCAAATTATTTTGTCAAACATTTTTGAACTATTTTCAATTAAAATCTTCTTACTATTTTCTGGACAATTAGCTATTTGATCCTAAATGATGACATTTATGATAATTAAATTTCAACTTTCCAGGTTCTGCTTAGAATTTAAACCAGATTAAACTGAAGTGAACTGGAATGTCCCATCCATGACTTAAGTGTCCCCTTGAGAAGATGCCACACAAAACTTACACACATCCCTGCAGACCTGTGGATGGGAACTTATTTGAAGAAAAGGCTCTTTGTGGCTGTAGTTATAGGTGCTGAGGGAGATCTCTCTGAGTTGGAGTGGTCTCAGAATCAAGATGTGTGCATACAAGAGACAAAAAGAGAGAGGACAGCCAGGGCGCCGAGCTATGAGGATCAAAACAGAGCTTGGAGTGACACCGAGACTCCAAGAGGTTCCTAGAAGTGGAAAGGTTTCCACCAGGGCCCAAAGAGGGCACAGGTATTCTGACTGTGTGATGCTAGGATTCTAACCCCCAGAACTGTGAGAGCTAAAGCATCTGTTTTTAAGACCCCAAGTTTGTGGTAGTTTGTCACAGCAACAACAGGAAACCAATATACTTGTCACACCCTTTCCGTGTTTCCAGTGGAGAATCAGGATCCCAGTGCACGAGCTCAACATCACTGTGGAGTCTTCACAGCCAGCACTTCTCCTTTCACATGAGAGAGCTAAGACCAGAGTGAGAAAAGAAAAGATTTGACCAATGACTCCGATGCAGGCATTCTGATTCTCTTTCCATATTACTGACCCAGGGAAATGTTGAAATATTAGAACAAAGAAAAAGGTTTTGGCCATTTGCCAGAAAACCCATCTAAATCTTTGACGTCATCATGCATGCCTGGTGGTGGAGATGCTGCTGATGCCTGGACACAGGGAAGGGGCCCTGCACAGCAGCACTGTCCCGGAGGAGACGCGGCTCTGCCTGCTCCACTCTAAGTATACACCACTCTCCCTCGGATCCATTCTGATGACCCTTTGTGCACTTCCTGCATGCATTTCCCTTTTTAATGAGGCCTTTCCTCATTTTAGATTTGTTGTCTTCATATTTCTGAACGGGCCTCAAAACATCTGCAGGTTTTTCAGCTCCTCAACAATTAAGCCCAGCTGGGCCTGGAGATCTCAATGAAGAAGAAGCCAGGCTCTTCCTTGTGAGTCTCCCGGGTGTGGAAATGCTCCTCGGTAATGGGCAGAATGGAAGCAGGACATTCACAATGAGCATCTGCAGTGTTTTCCTTGTTCACTATGCATTTTCACAGCCAAGTCCTCACTGGAAGATTCCTGCAGCCCCCCATGCAGCTGTCAATCACAATGCCCTCATCACTGTGCGTGGAGCTGTCTGCGCTGTGTGGGATGACCAGACGGGTGCCCAGCCTCTCCCAGTGAATGGGCGCCTGACCACGCCAGGCCAGAGAACAACTTTTCCTTTTCCAGGGATGTGGAAAAGCTTTCGTTCTCACAGACCCTCAGCCTGCCTGATAACTGATTCCCAGAGGTTCCACACAATCCTTTTCCTGTTTCCTGCGTATGTGCCCAAATTTCTCCTCCTATGAATCAAGCTCATCAGAGGGTTTGTCACAATCAGTGACAGAAAGTGAAAAGGCCAGCAAATGCTGGCACAGTTCCCCAGTGTCTACCCTGCCTCAACACCAGCATGCCTGAAGACCCTGCAATTCCACACGTGGTTTTATTCCCAACAGAGGCACGACTGCAGCGAAGGCTCACGCTTGACTGTTCCTAGGAGTGGCCCCAAACTGTAGATAACTCAGAGCCCAGAAGCAGCAAATGGACAGACATGGTGGGATGAGTTACAGGACAGCGAATGTCTACAGCAATGAGAACAGCCAGTCTACAGCTGTTGCAATAGTCAGTGTGAATCTCATGAACGTGGTGTCGAACAAATTAAGCAGAACCCAAAGACTCTCAGCCCTGAGTGAGGATGTGAGGACACTGTCCCTTCAGCACCAGCTCAGGGCCACTGTCAAGCTGATCTACACAAACACAGGCAGCACTGATCTCTGCTGTCCAAAGCCAGAATGGGAGCAGCCTTAGGGGCAGCTCTGGAAGGGAGCCCTCATGCTCTGTCCCTTCTTCCTTGGGTTGCATGAGGTGCTCAGTTTCAGGAAATCCTTTCAGCCTCCCTCATCCACAGTCAATCTCTCGGCACTGGTAAGTACATCCTACAAGCAAAGTTTCCTGGAGAACACCATGCTGTCTCATGTCCCTGTAATGGTACTTAGAATCTTGGCACTGCCCAGTCTGTCCATTCCCAGGGGTATGCGCTGAATGCTCAAGGTCTATACAAACTTCCCGAACTACCTCATCAAGGTCACAGCAGTAGACAGATGGGTGTATCCTTCCAGTAAACTGAGGTTATTTTAATAAAAGGTGTGAGCAGAGCAGAGGGAAACACTGAGCTGTGTGACTTTTGAGCCTGGTGGCACAGGGACTGCACCCTCAAGGCCAGGCAGAGGCCACTGTGTGTAGGGAGCCACTGTGACCTTCTCCTTCCCACCTCCCTCCTGCAGGGTTCTCCTGGAATAGGGTAGTGATCTCACTCTGGGGCTAAAGAAGAGCACATAGTGGGGCAGAAAGAAGGACTGGAGCATGGAGGGAGGTGTTTGTGCCATACCTCATTGCTCAGTGAACGGCTCCACCCTCACTTGCTGGAAAACAATATCAAATGCTGTGACTGTAGCTCTCACATGGACACTGCTGTAGTTTGTGTCTCGATTTCTTCCTGGAGCCTCATGTGGTCATGGGTAGAGTGTTTGATGCTGGGGTTAAAGGTGTCTTGCCCTGGGTGTGAGTACCACCTTCTCCAATAGCAGGAAGCCTGCATGGGATGGGTAGAAAGGGACAGAAAGAAGGCAGGCCGGCTGCTGCCGCTTCACTACTTGCTTGATTTGCTGCCTTCTACTCATCATGTACTGCTTCTCCTCATGAGGCCCCTCTGCTTGGAAGCCAGTGACTGTGGACTGAAACCTCACGAACTGTGAACTGAAGTAAATCTTTCCACCTTGTACTTTGAGTTTCAGGTATTTTGTCTTGGCAACAAGAAAAATAAGTTAAGACAGAACTGTCCACCCCATGTCTACCACAAGTGTCCTCCTCTCCAGGCCCAACCATAACTATGTTGCACAGCCTGTGATTTTTGGCAATAATCGAAAGTGCAATTCTTTTGATATCACATCATAGTTATTATGCATATCTCTGTCATCACTGCCTTCTCACACTTTTAGGTCTCAGTGAATACATTAATAAAGAAGTCTATATATTATTAGGTAACTAAATTATTTTCTAAAAGCTTCAATAAAACAGTCTCAGTATGACTGACAATGTATGTAATTCTATGCACTCTGCTATATACAGCCAAAAGCATTACTCTGAGACAGGATCCATAGACGTTACTAGGAGGTCCAAGTCTACTAGTTTGCAAATGTCTGGACTGGAACCCAGGAAGGGTGATGGCAGAGATGGGTCCCTAGTCTTCAGCACCACGTCTCAAGCAACTAACTAGTGCAAGAGGAGCACTCAATTAGTGTGTCTTAATGAACAGGCGAGTAGCTTTTTATGACCTGTATGACAAGGCTCCCTTGTCCTCCCACTGTGCTGGCTCTTTCATCTCAGCACATGGCTCTGCTAATCCTTCTTCTTCCTCTAACTCTCCTACCCCACTCTCAAGCCTTAGGAACCGATTTTCCCTTTCCTGCCCTTCACTTTAAGACTGTTTGCTCTTGTACCTCCATGGCCCCCTTAACTGTCAGATTTCACCTTGGATTCTCTGTTTTCTCCCTCCACCCGACATTCCACGAGCTCTGCTGAGAACTGCTCTTTGGAAGTCCAAGTCCATCCATTCCTTGACTAAGAACCTTAATTGAGGAACTACTGTACGCAAGATAACATAGCAGAGCATGGGCAAAAATGTCACAGGTTTTTCCTCCTGGGGCCGTAGGAGGCAGATGGAGGACAGGTGACAGCAGATGTATGTGGGACATGAAAGGAGGGCGAAATCTTCAGGACTGACAGTGCCCAGTGTGGTCCTAACTCTAGTAAGGAACATGAGCCACTTATAATGCCATGGGCAATTTGGCAGGACTCAAATGCTGAAGCTGGAACAGGTTCAATGATCTCTTGCAAGTGTCTTCAGAAGTTTCCACCCTGTTTCCTATAGGCTCTAATTACATGAGCAGTGCCCTTCCTGTCACTAGCAGATCTAAACAGCCCTCCCCCCACATTCCACGAGCCTCTTTCTAGTTCACTGTTTAAACATGCAGCTTCCCAGCATTCCATTCTTAGTGCTTCACCTTCCTATTCTGGTGAGATTTTCTCCTTGTCCTCTGCAATCCCTGCCTCCCACATTTTCCATTTCAGCACCTGCACCAGGTATGTTAAACAGGTGCACTGGCCAGGTGTTTCTCATATTGTGTCTCTAGCCCACAGTATGGTGGGACTAGCTTAAAATAGGGTGCTGGAGGTTCTCTAAGACTCTTTCAGGATGTCCATGGGTCAGAACTAGTCTCACTGTATTAAGACTTTAGACTTTATTGCCAAGCTACTCGCTCCTAATTGTGTGAGTTTTCCCCGCGGATGGACATGTGTGACAGCATTTGAAATGGGAGTCCATGTTTTTTGGATGTTGTGTTTTCTAGAGTATGAGGTACTCATCAGTGTGTTTTCAAAGGTGATCTCAGTTTGTTCTCAGAATTTTTACTGTGTTCTAGGCTCTCTTTAGCTAGATCTGCTTAATCTTTACTTCATTATTATCCAATATATGACTCATTTTAAATCCAATTTTTCTTTGTGATTATTCAGGAGCACAAAAACTAACTGTATGTTATCTTGTTTTATAATAATAGAAATAATTTCAAAACAATTTCTAGGAAATAAAAATATCAAATGCTAAGTCTTACCTAAAATCCACTGATATTTTATAATGTAGTGATACTTCACTTTGAAATAAGTAAGATTTATTCACAGTATATTTCTCTTGTATTTATGTTTGAATCATTTATCTTAGGAAATTTAGAATTCTCACATCCTCAGCCCATCACTGTATGGACAAAGATGCTGCAAAAGGCAACATAGATGTCTTCAAATTTTAACTTAAGAGAAAAATGTTCCAAAGAAACTGGGTCAAATAACAAAGAAAACTGTGCTGAAATCATGTAAACTACTTTCTGTTAGCTTTATAGATATGAATAATTTATCTCATAGCATCCTATGGAACGTAGTATTCTGCAGTAAGTCTATGGCTCTAGTCAAGTGGTGGTGTAATTATTATGTGACTAGTTATTCAAAGTTAAAGAAAAAGGAATTATCTAGTTAAACAGTTAAGTATAGACAAAACAAGTTCCTTAAAAGCCAAATGCTTGCATATCGTGATTTTTTAAACTACACAGGAAAAAGCCACTGAAACAGGGCACAGGGTGAGTCCTGCATCACACTGGCCAGAGAAACATGAAAGGGAGGTGAGCAGCACAGGAGATTCTTGGAGATGAGAGGTCGGTGGCAGAGAGACAGCACTGCCAATTTAGCCACGTAGTTACCCTTGGAATTAAGGCTGAGCTGTGCATGTGAAGATGGAGTCACTCATCAGCTGTGGATTTGTATCTTTGTCTTACAAGGAGCTGGGGCAGGTCATAGGATAGCTTGCAGTTTTGCTTGTAGCTGTCTGTACCAGTGCCAGCCACTGTCTGGACCTCTGATATGGGCAGCTTGTCACAAATTCGGTTGGGCTGAATCTCAGAATGATGTGTCCTCTTTGCTGTGGAGAAAGCCATGGGGCAACACTTCAGGCTTCCCGCGTGCATCAAAGCAGCGAGGCCAAGTCCAAACCAGCCATTGCACTTCCATGGCCACAAAATTCTCAGTAAAAGCCATCTCCCTGAGGAATGGCAGTGAGGAGGCAGGAAGAAAAGATTCATTTTTACACGATTCATTCTTGAATATGTCTTTTTTATATTCTATGTGACAAAATGGGAAGTGGTTGTATACACCTCTGCCCACACATAAGCACTTCAGATTATGTTCCAAGCTGACACTTTTCATGGACAACATTTTTACACCACAGTATGAATGACTTCCAAGTCTGGTGATGGATGACAGAGGTGGTCATTCCAAGAAAGACGTCTGAGTGTGCATGTGGCAAATTACAAATTTGAGTTTTCCAGTGAAAATTAAACTTGGAAAAACTTGGGCCTGTGATGAGATTGATGGTTTCCAAAACTTAAAGATTTTTCTGATGAGTTTAGCATCATGTTAGAAATGTGAGTTTTAAATACTATACAATGGAATATGCCAATGCTTGGGATATCTGTATAAATCAGTGGCTGTTTTCAGATTATCAATGTGATATGTCTCAAAATCATAAAGAGTGTGATCGTGATGGGTATATAAAATGTACCAATAAAGAATTCAATTTAAAAAGTCATGAAAAGGTTAAAACACAAGTTTTAAAGATGGAACGAAAGATTTTAGTGCAACACAGAATGGAAAGCTCACTGACATGATTTCAGATTCTACACTGGAACTAATCCTTAAAGAACAACCATCTGTTTTATTTGGCACAATACCAAAAATCAATATCCAAAATTATCTGAAAAATAAGCTATTAAAATACTTCTCGCTTCTCTAACAACTTATCTGTCAGAAATTGGGTTTTTTCTTATATTTCAAACAAAACATCACTTTGTGTCAGACTGGGTGCAGAAGCAGTTATGAGAACACTATTTTCAATAAGATCAAATATTAAAGACATTTTCAAAAGGTAAATGATATATTTTCTCCATAGTTTTGTTTTGGAAAAATATTACTTGGGTAGAGAGCTTATTATTCTTTAAAATGTATACAAGGATAAATATTTTTAATTTTTCAAATTCCATTTTAAGTATTGGTAGACATCATTTACTTAAACACAAGCTCTTGGAGAGCATCAGTGGTTTCCACAATGTAAGAAGCTCTGGGGCTGCAGCTTTCGGAACTCCTTTGTCTGTCTACTGACCACCTGCAGGGATAACCATGGGTACCTCAAAGGAGCATTTCAAAAATGTGATTTTAGGGCCAGGGATTTAGCTTAGTGGTTCCGGCGCCTGTTTTGCAAGCACAAGGACCTGGATTTGATCCTCAGTAACCACATACAATACTGGGTGTGGTGACTCACTCCCAGCAGCAATCAGTACCACATACCACAGTGCTGGGCGTGGTAGCTCATGCCTGTAATCCCAGTACTCAGGAGGCAGAGGCAGGAGGTTTGCTGTGATGTGAGTTTGAGGCTGAGCTCAGGGCCAGCCTGAACCACAAAGCAAGACCCTGTCTCAAAAAAAAAAAAAAATGTGATTTTAGAAAACCATTAGCTAACAGTTCTGGAATGTCAATGTGTGATATCACCATACACTGTAAAAAATGCTTTATGAACACTGTATTGAATTCTTACAACTCTATACATAATTTGTTTGGCAGCAGTCACTAGGAAAGGACCCTAGAAAGCTACCAGGGAATAGAAAAGTGGGGGAAAGATATATCAATCCAGAACCTACGGAAGAGCCAAAGGGCTCTCTGTAGTGAGTCATTTCTCAGAGATCCATTCCAGGCTGGAAGATAGCAGGACTAACATACCTGTGTACAAGGATCTCAAGGAGAATGCGCTGCTCCAGGTGACTCGGCTCCTTGTCCATCAGGCAAAGAAGGTAGCAGCAGCCTGACAGCAGCCCTCCTACCCAAAAGCTATGCTGGCAAGCTCAAGCAAAGTCCTTTGGGGGTGAACAACTGGAGAATGGGTGGTCTTAGTCTGTTTGTGCCACTATAGCAACAACACACCTGAGGCAGAGTTAATACAGAGCACAGAGTAACTTTCTCACAGTTTGGGAGGCAGAAAAGTCTAGGCTCAAGCCACGGGGAGGTCATGTGCCTGGTGGAAGCTGCCCTCTGCTTCCAAGATGGCACCTTTGCAGGAAGGCTGTGTGTGTGTGCCCTCATGCGACAAAGGTGGAAGATGGAAAAGTCCTTAATGTCATTCGTGATGGAGGAGCACTCTGAGCAGCCCCACTTCTTGTTACTATTTCCTTGACAGCACCTGCAATCTGGAGGACACACACTGGGACCACAGCAGGCATTGCATGGCCATAAGCATGGGCACAGTAGGCATCTGCCACTGCCCATTTCACAGGTGAGCTAAGTAACCTTCCTGCCACCCCATGTGCCTCCCTGGGAAGACAGAAGACACACAGGGCCATGTGTGTTACTCATCTTGGTAAAAAATAACACTCTTCCAAGGCTTATTTGGGACCCCTCTTCCCTTGTCTCCCATCTCTTATAAAGATGTATGTGGTGACTAGTTGTCAGTGTTTATTTCCTTGACATCTCAGGAGTGCCTGCCCATTAAAAAGCTTGGATACACTTTATTTCTATAAGGTTGAGCTGGAAGATGCAGTTTCTTCTACTGCCAAGGTAATAGTGCTGGGTGGCACCTTCTTTTAGCTCCACACTGAAAGATCTGGAGCTGTAAAAGGGAGTTGGGGAGGGAGGAAGCTACAGACAGAAGACATCAACCTGCTCCTGGATGGCTGTCTCCAAGAAACAGAGAATGTTAGGCCCTGTTGGAACACTGCTGGCCTCTTCTGTGAAAATCTGTTCCCATGGAGAAGGAGGCTTTAGTGATGCTCAGTGCCCAGTAGCTCTGAGGTCCAGTAAGGCCATGAGCAGCAGGAAGAGACAGTCACAGCTTGTTCCCCATTAGTTCTTTAGAGGATAGAATTTTTGGTAGAAATTTCATTTTGAATGATCAGCTTAGTAATGAGGACAGGACAAGACTGGCATCTCTACATTTTCTATCCCTTACACCACTATCTTAGTTGACCTCAATGAAGATCTTGATTTCCTGCCTATACTCTTTCTGTTGCTGCCCAACACTGTGCTCCCAATGAACTCCAGCTACGTGCCAATCACTTCATCTGTCCCATCCCTACTTCCAAGCCTCATCATTGTGTCCAGGGTGAAATTAAACTCCTAAGACTCCTACACAAGCTCTTTGGTGATCTACTCCCTGCTTTCTAGGCTTCACAGCAGCCCTCTGAGCTTTTGCATTTTATGTCTTTGCAACTGTGCGTACATGTGGTGCTTCCCCACTGCTTCATCCTGACAGAGACTTGCCCCTTACTTTCCTTCTCACTCAAGCTCAGCTCCAATGTCACCCTTAGCAGCAAGCCTTATCTAACACCCTCAGGCTGAGATAGGTCCCCTTTCTGCACTTAGCACTCTTCCTTGCTACCTTGGAACTTCTTGCCACGCTTCACAACAGAACTGTGAGCTCATCAGGTGCTCAGTTCCTAGCCCATTGGTTGCTGTTGTAGTAGGTATCACAAAGTCTAGCACCAAGCCTGAGACCACAGGTGCTGAATGGATGAAAGTGCTCATGACCCTGGACAGCTCCAGGGAGATTTGCTGAGGCCTCCAACTGACTAAGTGTAGTTGAGATGATCCCAATTTCTCTGAGACGCAACTGCTGGAGGTTCCTCTTTTTCTTTAGGTTGGTTTTCATAGTTCCTGACTTGCATTTCCTCTATTTACTGGCTCTGTAGACAAAAACCATCTCAAATCTGTCTACTTTGCACTTATTTCTTTTTACGAGCCTAACCTAAGAAACTATTGTTTCCTGGGCCACCACAGAAACCTTCTAAACATATCTCTCCTTTCCACCACTTAATCCAGCCCCATACAGAAGTAAGACTCTGTCTCTGAAAATTATAAATAGCTTGGTCTGGCAAAGAGGGATATCATGGAATTTGTCCTTTGCCACTACTCCCAGCAAGAAGAGGAACCACTTCCTGTCATGTCTCTGAGTCTAGACTGGCACAGGGGCCCGCGTTAGTGCCAAGATGTAGCAGAGGCCTCTCTGTGCAACTTCCAGGACTAGGTCTGGAGTAGCACCTGCACAGATTTAGGTAGTACACAGGCTCTGTGATGGGAACGGCAAGGCACTTGACCTACTGACACATCACATAGAAAAAGCACAACAACAATGAATAGTAGCAACAGTAAGTTTGTCATGGGATGCCTGGAATCTTCACATATATTTATGAATCTCTTTGTCTCAAGATCCTGGGAGGTTGCTATCCATATCCCTATTTTTCACATGAGCTCTAAAAGACTAATTTCCTCAACAAACCAGAAGTTGGCATTGGAATCTAGGTTTTGCTGAGCCAGAGTCTTGTCCTACTTTCCATCCGGATGAGAAATTCCCAAGTCTTCCTTTCTGCTATGAAGACTTTCTCCTACTGTGACCAATACTTCTCCACTTCCAGACACGAGACTGAAGAGACAAGCCCAGCTGTTGATGAGCACTTATTTTCTCCAAATTATTAAAACAGTCACGTGGCTCTTGTATGCCACAGTATACAACTGTGATATTCATTTTGCCCTAAGAAATTGCCATAAGCACAGGGACATATTCTGTAATTGAAGCCATATGTTAACCAACTCCCAAAACTCCTGCACATCTTCTATCCTTCCAAATCTCATTGCTCTTTGAAACCCTTAATGAGGTAAAAGGGGTTGGCGTTCCCGTGTCACTTCAGTCACAGCGAAGTCTCTGGCTAATGGCACTTCTCAAAACCATTCTTCCCTGGCTACTCCCTTCACCTCTTTGCTCCCAGACTCCCTCTAGAAAATTGCTGTATGACCTCCTGGCCAGGGAGAAACCAAATATTTCTGTTCCTCGGGTCAGGTTTACCATCATGAACCTTTAATTACATCAGCCAATCATAATCTTGTCCTGCTTCTGAAAGAATGCAAAATTACACCTCCTCCAAATCAATGTACTCTGTAATTTAAATTACACAGCCATGGTGTTATTCACATGGCAACATATAATCAGCCACAGGGAAGTGGTTCACACAGCTCTGCTGTGCCAGAGCTATTTATTTACTGCGTCACCAGTGCAGGCACACACGGATGCCCTAAAGAAGGGAGGCATTCAACACACACACACACACACACACACACACACACACACACAGAGAGAGAGAGAGAGAGAGAGAGAGAGAGAGAGAAACACATGCACACAAAGCTCTAAAAATCAAGCACCTCCTGGGCACAAGGTGAAGAGCATTTAATCTTTGGAACAGGAATCACAGGAAAGAGAGGCAGATAAAACTTGAGAGATTGCCAAGTCGGTTCCCACCACATCCACTCCACCTGCTGAGAAGCTGGTGGGGCTCTAATGGTCCCAGGTCAGCCTGGGATATGAACTGAGTCCATGGAGATGCTTTCAAAGCCCTCTGGGTGCTGCAGCCTCGCTGCCCCATGTGCCCGGCCCACCACCCAGGCCGTCCTCAAGCGTCACCATGGATCACACTGTCCATACTTTCCCTGCTGCCTTCTCACTAGCACTTCTTTCCCTTCTTCCTTCCTCTTCTGCTTTGGCTTATTAACTCCAGACCACTTTTCAGGATATAGCTCAAAACCATAACTGCGACACCTCTTCAACTCTGACCGTGGGGCTTCTCAACCTGTTTGCATCAGAAGAACCACCTCTCCCTATTGACTGTGTTGTCAGTGAGTTCAGCTGTGTCTAAGCCCCTAGGTTAAGGGTCTGTCTGCTACGATCACTACAGCATACTTTCCACCCACCACAACACATAAGGGATGTTACTGTTGTTAACAGAAGTTCTCAAAGTGTGGTCCCTGGAGCAAGGTATATCAGCGCCCCATAGAGACCCCCCAGATGCTCTGGCCCCTTCCAGACCTGCAGAATCAGAAAGGGAAGCAGAGCTCAGGGCCTGAGCTCTAAGCAGCACTCCTCTGGGTAAGCCTCATGCACTTCAGCGTGAGACCATGAGGGCTCACAGTTTGCAGAACAGCGTTGGTTGTGCAGCCACAAAAGATAAAACTGAAACCAATGGAAAGATGTTCTTTGCCGACTGATAGGACATCCAGGATTTTCTCAGAAAGAACAAGTTCCCTGATAAGCACTTCAATGTGTCTTAATTATTTCCTTCATCTCTGGGACAAAATACTCAACACCCACAGCTTAAAGAAGGAGAGGTTTATCTTAGCACATGTTTTAGTCAGTCTCCTGGCTCAAGGCAAGGCAGCATGGCAGGAGGGCCTGGTGGAGGAGAAGCTGCTCACAGCACAGCAGACTGGAAGCAGAGAACCAAGGCAGGAAGCTCAGAGAGGATGGGCTGTGCCAGCCTATGCCCACAGAGGCCCACCTCTTTGGATCAGGTACCCCCCTGACAGCAAGTTAGCTATAAATCTAACTGTAGGCTACTCCACTGATGAGTGCAGCCCTTCATCTTGCCAAAGCCCCCTCTATGGATGCATGAGGCTTTGGGAGGGGCACCTAGAACCAACTAGAACAATAAGAGTGAGTGCAGAACTACAGGCACTGACTGTGCAAGGCTCATTTTCTGGCTCAGAGGAGCACTCGACACACGCTGACATGACTCTGGCAAAAGCATCTGAGTCAGGCAAGGTGAGCCATTTCTATGTTCCCACTCTTCCCTGAGACTCGCAGAGATGCTGCAATTTTGCCTGCTCCGAGTCTCAAGAACTATGACAAAGTGTGAAGTTGGCTCAGGATAAAACAACATCTAATGTTGAGCAAATATGACAAAATCCATAAGCACTCCCTCCCCCTGGAGGAAGCCAAGCAGTGCAGATTTTATAAATGACTACAAATAAAGAACTCAATTAAATCCAAGTGGGAAGCTATTTCATAGAACAAAGAAGCCTCTGTCTCTGGGAGATCTGACAGAAGAAGCTGTCCCCTTTGGAAATCAAAGGGAATTTGTTCCAGTGTAAAGGGTGGTCTAAGCTACCCCTTCACTGGGGATGACTGCACAGGTCATCACTTGGAGGCTGAGGATGGCAGAGGCCTGCAGTACAGACACAGACTGATGCAAACTCTGATTGAGGCAGCACCTGTACAGTGCCTCCCACCACCACCAGTGCAAGGACTTCCTGTTCAGCCGCTGCCTTTCACCCAAATGTCCTACAGGTTCCAGGATGCTTCTCTTTGACTTAGACTCTAGTGGAACACTGTGTTTGCAGAGCTCATGACCCATGGAAGCAGAAGAGGGTTCACAGGTCTGTGTGTCATGATTTGTCCCTGAAATAAATAGCTCCATGATGATCTTGCATAGTAAGTAGCTTGATCCACTGCAGCCACTTGACAAATGATGTTGAGACTTTTAATGCATCCATCAGTCCCAGATGTCTTTGTGTCAGACTTTTAAATAAATGGTCCTACCTTTTCCATGTATTATTCCAGCTCACACATTCAATCAGGAAATGTAACAAAGTGCTGTCGAGACTAAATCTTCTATTTTTCCCAGATCACAATGCTTGCTGCTTTCTCTTGAAGCTTTAACATTCTGTCCATGCCTCTCTCATAACAGAAGCATAAATTTGGAACATCGGGTGACATGTACCGAAATGTAACTTTAAAGAAAAAATGGAAATCCACATCTGTACACCCAGTCTTTTCTGAATATAAGAAAATATGAATAAAGAAAAAACTCAAAAGAAATACCAAAGGCATGAAGACTAAGACTATAAAGTCAATTTCTCATTAATTTTCTTGTATTATAATCAAGCCATGAAAACAAAGATAGTGGGATTGTGGAGTAGGGTGGACAAATAGAGCATAGAAACAAAGTAAGTGACCCACAAGCCAACCACGGAGAGACAGAAGCAGAGTGTATGGCAGGGTGGGTCACAGGGATGGGGGACCCACTATCATTTATTCTGAGCAACCGTATATGATGCTGGGGTAAAGGGTTCTCTCTGAAAATAAAACTGAACCTGCACCTAAATATCACCATATGCAAAAGTCAAGACTCACTTCATCTGAATTAGATGTGAAAAGCCAAGCTTCAAACTGAGAAATAAATATCAGCTTCAGGACTGGAAAGGATTTTGCAAAGCAGACGTGAAATACTCTCTCAGAGAAAAAGACTAGTAATTTAATTTAATTAAAACTAAGATTTTTTCCAAAAGTTATCATTTAATGGAAACATGAGTTACAAACTACAAATATAAACCCACAAACTGGTAAGAAAAAAGCAACCTTGCTAAAAACTGCTTGGAGGTAGGGGGGAAGGCTGCAGCCTAAAACAGGAAAGAAGACAGGGAGAGAGAAAGGTGGATAATTTCAAAGAGACAAGATTCTCTGAAGGGGGAGAGAGTTCCCATAAAGAAGATGTATTGGAAGCCAACAGGATAAGTAACACACAGGCAACCTCTGCCAGTAATGAATGTGGTACTGTGGCCTCTCTCTGCCTGACTTCTGGACTCCTTTCTCAGCTGGGTCTTGGCTGGGTGGGCAGAGAGGATAGACAGAAGGGCACATGGTCCTACTGTGGATAGCTCTGAGCATGCACAAGCACAGTGTGCTCTGACTTTGGCTTTTGCGAAGTTCAGCCTGGCAGCTGTACAGAGAATGAACTGCAGGGACAGAGATAAAAGGCAAAGATCATTAGTTCACTTGTGCCCTAACCCAGGACAGGGAGGCTGGCAGGCTGCAGCAGGAAAGAAATAATGAGCCATCAAGGCCCCTGAGGTTTGTGGTTGTGCTGTACGGAGATGGCAGGGGAGGGAGGAAACGGAATTGAGGATGAGCCCTGGGATTAAACTGGAAGGAAAAGGGGTGATGGATACAAGGTGTCCTGACAATGGAAGTGGGGTTTTCCAGCATCTCCTCGAGATGTCATATACACACATGCACACGCATATGCACACACATAAACACACATACAAATACACAATGTATTGGGCAACAGCAGACTGCATGTAGGGCAATGGTCCTGGCAGAATATAAAGGAGCAGAACAGTTCCTGTCATTGAACGACATCAGAGCCACCAGAATTCACAACGTGATGAATTATAACACTGACACGCTTGCAGGGATGCTGGGCTGCAGTCACCACTGTGCTATCTGATGGATAAGACAGCGCACACCACTATGCCCAGGACAAGTACCTGATGGTGCGACCCACGCCCATGGTACTGCTTACATACTTTATGCACTCACCTGTGGCTGTTACACCAGGGATTCTTCTCCTCACCGACTGAGCTAACTGTGAAACATGAAGCCGTCACACTCACCTCCTGGGTTGACTACATCTCCCGATGGCATCAGGAATCCATGTCCAGAGGTCTACACAAGGACTCTGGGAGATCTGAGCTGCTACAAAACTGCCTAACAATGTTTCCCAGAAATTCTCCTGCTCTTTACAGGGTACACGTCTATCTATGTATTTTAAGTGATTTCATACTGGTGAGATCCCATCTACGTTTTAGCTTGGATGATGGAGGAAATGCTTTGTAGTGGACAAAGAAAGCAGGTACCTGCTTTGGACAGATCATCAGTGTTGCAGGAAGCTGCTTCCTTCCTAAGGCAGCCTGCCTCTCATGCACGAACATTTTATCCTCACAGACGATAGCAACCCCAACCTTGCACTAATGTGACATTTCTGCTTGAACTGAGTGCACATAAAATGTCATCCTACCCCCAACCAAAAGAGCAACTTCCAATTATATCATGTTTCAAGGGACAATGACAAATGTGAGAGATGGCCTGGTGGTCTGTGAGAGGATAACAAAATTGGAAAGTCTTGGGGTGAAATCACAGGAGTGCAGGGCATTCTGAATTCTTGGGGTGCCATTAACTTTGATTAGGCAGCCACAGGGGGCTTCTTTGGAGGAACTCCAGGGAGACTGGGATGCGCTCACACCTCCAAACCCCCACGTGGCCCACGCCATCACCTCAGTGCAAAGCCATGGACTGTCTCGAGAGCTCTTTACCAGGCTGATGGCAAGGCCACAGTCACAGGGCATGGTAGGCATTTGTTTAGTGAGATGCCAGAGTGTCACTTGGACAAATGATTGTGCCTATGTGAGTCTCAGTCCTAGTCCTCCCCTTGGAGGACAGGTTTGTCTGCATCCTGTGCTTTAGTCTCCTCACCTATCAGATGTCAGTACTCATCACCACTAGCGCCCGCTCATTGGGAGGAGCTGGGTAGACCTGAGCAGGGTCTGGGTGTGGCACAGGCACATACTCAGGGCATATGAGCAAGGACAGAACCAGGAATGAGACCCCTGCACAGGCTCTGAGACAGCACCAGCCACATAGTGATGCTCACGAGTGTGGATGGCTCTCTCTACTCTCGGCCACTTTTTCTCACTGGTGGAGGACAGGGTGACATCAGCTCCCAAGGATGTCATCAAGACAAAGTGACAAATACCCAATAAATGGCATTTTATGAAATGAACTGGAGGCCCCCTTTCGGGCTCATGGCCTGACTGCTTCCCAGTTTTGAACTTGCTGGATCCTTGCTGAACACAAACTTGGTTGTTGTGCTAATGAACAGACTTGTGGTTGTGGGTGTGCTTTTCTCCCCCAGAGTGGCTGAGGGACAGTACATCCACACCAGGGAGAAGGCTGTGGCATGGGAGCCATGTCCCCGAACTTCTGGTGCACTATTCAGAGTGGCCAAGGCAGGGAGTCAGCCAAAGTGTCCCCCAGTAGACAAGTGGCTACTGTGCTCCAAGTACTCTAGGAGGCTGAGGCAGGAGGATGGCAAGCTCAAGCCCAGTCTGGGCAACTTAGTGACTTAGCAAGACTTTGTTTCAAAATAAAGAATTTTTTTAAAAGGGCTGGGCAAGGAGCTCCGTGTGAGGGTTCAATCCCTAGTAACTAACACACATACATACATACACACACACACACACACACACACACACACACACACACACAGAGAAAAAGGAAAGAAAGTGCACATCCATACACACAGTGGAATGCTATTCAGCTACAAGAAAACACAGGATCTTGTCGTTTGTGGCAAACTGGTGGAACAGGCATTAAGTGAGATCAGCCAGACACAGAACGACAGACACTGCATGTTCCCCTGCATAAGTGGAAGCCAACAGCTCTGACCTTGGGTATTACGAATCCAGTGCAGTGAGGGGAGGGACAGACTAGGGTGCTAGGGCAGCGCAGCAGAGTGACCACACTTATAGCACCTACTGTGTGGCCCGGAAGGCACAGTAGGAAGAGTCAAAGGTTCCCAGCACAGAGAGGTGACCAAGGTCCAAGAGAAAGGAAAGAATTCTGTGCACGCTGCATTCTGCACCAAGGGACCTCACTACACCCCAAAACACACAATTATGATGTTAATTAAAAATAAAAAGAACAATTAGTCCAGAAAATGAGAAAAGAAAATGACTGGTATCTACAGTGTTCCCTTCCCCAAAGAAATGGCAACCACAACTTTATCCAGAACCGTTCTTTTCTGGGAGCCTCATACCCCGAGTTTTTTCATTTGTCCAACAGCTCCCAAGGTTGGGATCTGAAGAGGATCTGTGGAAAATGGGGCTAGGAGTGTCTGGTATTTTCCAGGGCAGATGTGAGAACAAGTTTCATTGCTCAGGACTTGTCAAAGACTCCAGCCTGCTGCCTAGGAGGGATCCAGCATTCCTAACTTTGTCCTCACAAACCTGCAGGCAGACCACACCTCTGCATGCCGGGCGTAACCGTGTCCAGGGTACAGATCTGAGGATACACAAAACACTTGCTCATCTAGGGGCTAGGGATTTAGCTCAGTGGTTCTGGTGCCTGCCTTGTAAGTACAAGGGCTGGGGTTCAATCCCTGGTAACCACATACAATACAGGGTGTGGAGACTCACACCCAGTGGCAATCAGTACCACATACCACAGTGCCAGGTGTGGTGACTCACTCCTGTAATCCCAGCCCCCGGGAGGCAGAGGCAGGAGGATTGTTGTGAGTTCAAAACTGAGCTCAGGGCCAGCCTGAACTACAACAACAACAACAACAAAAAAAAAATGAGACCTTTTGAGGACATCCTTATAAGTGAAATAAATAGGTCACAGATGTGTAAATATCGTATCTTTTCTTAGGTATGAGAAAACAAAGCTATAAATGAGTTCTAGAATGTATGTTATATATTGTGAAATAGAAAACACTCAAAGCGTAATGGAGTGAAGGGGAGAAAATAATGAGATTATAACAAAAAGGATGGAAACAAAGTTTATGTATATGGGGGATGGGGGTGGGAAGGTGGGCAGGGTTATGGGAAAAAATGAGAATTAAGTTGTGTCATATACTGGTACAAATTCTCATTGTTGAATGCAATCATGATGTATATATGTAATGTACCAATAAAGATTTCAATTAAAAAAATAAATAAAAAACACTTGCTCATCTGCTTCTGAAGGACTACGGCACTGGGAATGGCGCAGCGTGCAAGGTGGAGGCCACACCTGGGCCTGCCCTGGGGGTCTGTGGCTGGAGGAGAAAATAACCAGGGAGTCTGGCAGGAGCCTCAGCCAGGCTCCTCTGCAGACCCCCAAGGATGCAAAACACAGCTGCACAAGTTGAGTAACGTGAGGGCAGGACAAGAAGCTAAATCACGGAAGCCGTCGTGTCCATCGAAAGATGAAGGGATCCTGAATCACCACAGAGAACTACTCTATTACAAAGAAGGACACTTTGAGTCATTTGTAGGAAAAGGGATGCACCATTTTGGATGCGAACATGATGCTAAGTAAAACAAATCTGACATAAGCTTAAATACCACATAGTTTCTTGTATATAAGAAACCTAAAGTATAAGTAAATTAAAGAGCAAAACAAAAGGTAGAGGATAGGAACCCTGGAGATAGATCATTTGCAAATGGGATGCAGATCAAGAGATGGAGGGAGGGAGGAGGGAGAAGAGGGGAAGGGGACGTACCAAGAATGAAGCTGGGTTATGTGCACGTATCACTCTTCATAAAGAGTGTGATCACTGTGGATCACAAGCATGTGCTAATAAACATTTAAAGAGAAGATGTTCAGGGAAAGACAAGCACTTTTGATCTGGATAGGCGCATGGCTGATGTGGATGTATAGCAACAGGGGGATAAGAAACAGCACAGATGGACAGGGTGGTTGGAAAATCTGGGGTCCAGGTTGTGTGCAGCCCAAGGAGGAGGGGCAGGTGGAAGTTAAGGCAGGTCAGACACAGAGCATCCCTGGAAACCCTGAAGCGAGGTAAGGAAAGGGAGGTGCAAAAGAGGAGGGGAGAGCAGAAGAGAAGGATAAGACAAGGGGAAGGGGAGTGGAGGGGAGGAAGCGGCATCAAGTTTCCTGGCACTCTCAGCAGTGGAAAGCACTTTCCCCTTCTTCAGCATGCACTATATTTGAACCACTGTGAGCCACTTAACATCTTTCTGTTCTGCTTTAAACATCCCCGAAATTCGGAGGCAGGGAGCTCTCCTGCAGCTCAATGAGGAGGTGGACAACTTGGGCTTTGGGAGCAGCAAACCTTAGGCTCAGCCTGGCTGTTCCACTTGCTGACTATGTGGCCTGAGGCAGTTTGCTTAACTGCTCTGAACCCCAGTCTCCTTCCCTGTGAAAGGAGACCTTGAAACGTGAAGTATATTGAAAACTCCAGTGTATGTTTAAATTTGTAAAAAAGATTACAGTAAAAGACACATTGTCAATAATCCATACACATTTATCCCAGGATTCAGCCCACTTCCTGAAGCAGCTCTAGAAGGAAGATTCATTCATGAGTATCTTTCCTTGAGCTGCCCTGTTGCCTAACAACAAGGGACCTTAACAGCATCTTCCTGTCCCTTTTATCTGATACAGACTACTTTGGACAGGCAGCTGTCATACCCTTAATCCTGGTGCCCCTGAGCTCCTGTTGCCCCATGAATCAAACCCAGCATCACACACTCGATCCAGTCACCTCTGAACGAGCCCACTTATGCCCGAAGGAGGCTCTGTGGGGACATCTAGACCCAATAACAATTCTCATGAGAACTTCCAGAACTGTTTCAGAAAGTGGCAAGGATGGTAAGTGTCTTGGAGGGGGTGGGAGGATTTTGAGAGGGGATTAATGGCAGTGTGCCTGTCGCTATAATAAATTTTTAAAAACTTAAACATTCAATGTAACTTTTTATCACTCCTTGTATTTGACCTAAATTCCTACATTAGAAACAGGAAGCCTTTGTGGACACAATGCAGTAGAGAAAATGATGTGGACTTGATGTAGGACCTTTAATGATATGTGAAATAATACAAATGATACAAATAATATAAATATTTCCAAATGATAAATAATATAATTCCTAACTTGCTGGATATCAGATATACCGCATTCCTGTTCTCTAAAATCAGAGAATGAATTCTAAGGAACAAAGGAAGTGAAAAGTAGGAAATATTCACTGAGAGAGAGAGAGAGAGAGACAGAGAGAGAGAGAGAGAGAGAGACAGAGAGAGACAGGTCCTGAGAGAGGGGAGGACTAGCATGATTTGCTGGGAACCCCACAAGGGAAGTTTTATATAGCAAAGTCACGAGATGGGTATAATATGGGACAAAATTATGATCAACCAATAAGACTACAAGTGTAAATGATTAAGTAATAAGGATCCATCGGGGAACCGGGTCACATGGCAAGGGTACCTAGAAAGAACAAAGATCTTTTTTAGGAAGGGATAGATCTAGAGGTCTTAGTCACTCACAGGGGTGAATGCTGTCTCTCTAGACTTTATGGGGCCAGTGTTAGCACTCATCTTATGCCTTGGGGAGGGATTTTAGCCTGGTCACTTTATCTTTATCCTAAGGCCTGGCTTCCAACAATATGTCTCTGGCCATGACTGTAATGTGTTTTCTTCTTCTGTACTGACTCTCTGGAGGGTCCAGACCTATCTAAATGCTTATAATACAGTGGACCCTTGGGTTGCAATAGGCTTGACATAGGAACAACTTGGGTTATGATTGGAATTTAGTTTTAACTTATGACTAAAGTCTTGATTTACGACCCAAATACTGACCACTTGTGATTCCAGATGTTCTCAGATACAGAATTAACCCTTTGAGTTCTCAAAAGAACATTATACAGCATTTCCTCCCATGTGGGGTTGAGAAATGCTGGTACAGTGTCTCTCTATGGACACTGAGATCTGCCTGTATATAGGAGAGAGACTTTGAAGGTTGTGTAGAGGAGCCTAAGCCTTTACTGACCAATATGAGTTACAACCAGCCCTCAAGGATGAGTTGTAGCCAGGAGTCCACTGTATTTCTACCTAATTTAGCTGTCTATCATAGGCTTGGGGAGCAGACAGTGTGAGGAATATCTTATTTCAGGTCTTTTTCACTTTGCACATTTGGACAAGGCCATGGAAACACCCAGTCTAGTTCTCTTATGTGGACTGGAGGTATCAGGCACACTTCCTTGGAAAGAAAGTGCAGATCTAGCTTAGATACTGACACAACAGCAGAGCCTACAGCTGGTATGAAGGAAAGTGTCCTACGGGTTAACCTGAAATTAAGTGTGGCACAGGTTAACCTGAAATTGGAGTTAATAGCTCCAAAGTTGAGTAGTCTGTAATGAATTATTATTGTAAGCACATATTTCCTTGCTAGCACTGTGGAGAACATAACTTCCTTTTAAGATCATAGCCGCCTATGTGACCTGTTACACTGCCCAGCAAATACCTTGATATCTACCTGCAACACTCCCTGTCTGCCCAGGACTTGAACTCATTCTGGAATGTAATGTGCGTTTCTAACATATCCTTAGTCTCAAACCACCAAGTGCCACACAGAGGCTTGGTGCTGGTGAGGAGGACCAGCACAAGGGTCTTCAATTTTTCTCCTCTGCCTGCCAGTGCCACCCCAGCCTGAGCTGCTGACAGAAATACAAAATGGCTGACATGAAGGTGGCCACCAGTCCAGGATAATGTTGACCATGAGCAGTTTAATTTTATTTTTTTCAGCTCAAGGAAATTTCTCCTTGGCTGAGCCAGCCCTGAACTGATGCATATTCTAAATATGTGTCTAGTTGACTTTACCCTAAATGGATGCAATCATTCCCTGAGTTCAATCAGTAATAATATATATATCAGCTTGCTTTGCTTCTGCATTAGTTCCTGCTGGCACATCTTATATAAATTATAGAAAAACAAAAGGCAATTTGCCTGGCAGGTGCTTATAATACCCGTCAGTTCAGCTATATGTGATGACTGTTCATCGAATGACTCACTGACTGTGTGCCATGTGGCTGGTTCTGTGTCTTGCCTGTGAGAGGGAGGAGCAGGAAGGCCGGCTCCTGCTTCCTGGGCAGAGGACAGGAATGAGATAAATCTAACCCATGAAATTTCTCCCTTAATGGCCCTTATCTGCGGAATTCCATCCAGTAATTTATTCATGGACCACAAGTTTCCCTCTTACTAGTCTTCATCCCCCTCTCACTTCACAACCTCTGACAGTGTTGCGGCCCAGACTGTCATCTCCTCTGCCCTGCACTCCTGTACATGAAGCAGCAGCACAGGAGGTAGCTGGGAGAGGCCAGGAAGGACACACTGTTCCAGGAGGAAGGTGCCATGGGCAGCATGTGTGAAACCAAAGAAAGAAATTTGGACTTTGTCCTGCCGGGGTCACTGGTGAGTCATACTCAGGGGAGGAAATGATTTGTATAAAGTACTGTCGAGTGAAGATTGTCGGGAAATGCCATGATCATTTATCCCACAAGAGGCAAAATAATTGTATCTGCTAGATGAGCTTGATTTGGGTGAAATAAAGTCAGGATTAGCATCGTTCATCTTCTCCCTACCCACCATCAGCTTTATAACACTGACAAAATACCCTCCAGGGCTGGACAGATGCCCTGGTGCAGTGTGGACAGATCAAGGCTGCTTCTCTTTTGGAGCCCAGGAAGCAGAAAGAGAAAAGGAGGGGCTGGGGGCCCCAAGTCTTTTCAAGGGTACACCATCAATGACCTAACTCCTTCCAGCAGGGCCCCGCCTCCTATGGGTTCCTATACCTACCCCAAAATGCCATGAGCTAGAGGCCCCAGCTTCACACACAAACTTTCAGAGCAAACTTCAGATCCAAACCACAGCACACACATGGGATCACCAGTAAATTCTTAAATAGATCCTCTCACCCCTCTGCCTAGCATTCCTGAGGCCCCCAACAACCTGAGGGGCCAGCAGCTTTGTTACATCACAGGCAGGAACCCAGAGCCGAGGTGGGGGAGGGTGCAGAGAGCCCCTGAGCATCACGGCACCGAGCTCAGATGTGGAAGCCGGTGGTGCCTGCGAGATCTCAGGCTGTGTGACTGCAGCCAGGTCAGTCTTACTAAGACTCAGCTCCTCCCCCTGAATCTGAACTTCTCACAGATGGTATGAGATCAAAGGTTTTGCTCTTATTTACCTCTGTCTTCCCAAAGTGTAATGACCACTGCTCCTGCTCAGCACGACTCGGCTATCCCATCAAGGCACATAATCTAAGCGAATTTCCTGAACTCTTGTGGCTGCATGAAGCCATGCAACTGTGAACTGTGAGTAGAAGGGGGTGTGTGACACACCCTCTGGGTTCTGGCCTGAGACAGGCAGAGCTTGGAAGACATCAGCACATGCCTGGGCCTTGACGCTGGACAGGACCTCTGAATATACTGCAGGAGGAGCAAGAAAGACCCCTGTAGTTGTGAGCCATTGAGAAGCAGGGTATATCATCCTGCAGCGTAGCTTAGCTTAGCTGATCCTGACTGATACATGGGTGCCTGTGCTGTAACAAAACAGCAACTGAGAAATGTTTTCTTCTGAATAAGCATATACAGGCTCCCTGAATTACAACAATTTTACTTAATGATTTTTCTACTTTACCGGGATGCCAAAGCGATACACATTCAATACAAATCAAACTACCACTTTTGATTTTGGATCTTTTCCGAGGCTGGTGATATGTGGTAGGGTCCACTCTTGTGATGGGAGCCACGTGACCACGAGGGTAAAAAGCAACACTCTGGGGTAATCTGTACTGCTCAGCCATGGCATACAGTGGGTTAGGTATAGTAAATGGATTTTTAGCTTAGGATTTTCTCAATTTTCAACAAGTTTATTATGATGCAACCCCATGGTAAGCCCCAGTAAATCTTTATAGAGAAATAAATGAGGATAAAAGAAGAGGAGGAAACTTGGAGTGGAGGCATATGCCTGTAATGTCAGTAGTCTGGGAGGCCAAGGCAGGAGGATCACACACTAAAGCCTAGCCTGAGAACCTTAGCAAATTAGTGAGACCTTATCCCAAAATAAAAAAGGACTGAGGATGTGGTTACTTGTGAAGGTCCTCGATCCGTTCTCAGTAGAGTTAAAAAAAAGAAGAGGAATAAAGAAAAGTATAAGAAAAAGTGTCCAGAAGAGAGGAAAATACACCAAACACAACACATATCTTGTGGCTGCCTCCGAAGTGACCATGCTGCCCTGTCACCCTGTCACAGGGACCCCTCTCTGTCGCTGCAGCAAACACATGATGTCAAGAAATGGTCCTGGCTGTGTCACAAGGAAACTACCTTTATAAAACCCACGGGATCCCAGAGTTGTCCTAGGGGCCGTGGCTGACGACAGCAGCACAACTCCTCACAGCTCAACCATGGAAGTGGTCTATGTGTCCATCAGCAGGTGAACAGATGGAGAAATGTGTTCGCATACATGGTCCTGACTCTGCCATAAAGAAAGGTCAGCTTGAGGCATCTGCAGGAAATGAATGTACTTCAGACTACAATATTAAGCTAAATAAAGCAGAGATGCACAAGTTTAAATAGCACATGGTTTCTCTTATGTGAGAAACTCCTACCACCTTATCTCTATTATCTATCTGTCTATCTACCATCTTCCAGGAAGTAGCACAGAGGTCAGGGAAGACAAAAAGTCCCACTGTCTGCCACCTGCCAGAGACCCAGAAGGGTCACGGTGCAACTCAGAGCAGGCCAGAGAAGCAGGATAGACAATGAGTGAGTCCTAGGGGAGCCTGATTTAGTCTGGGGAAAGCAGAACTCCAATGTCTGGGGCAGAAGTGGCTGTCCAGCTCAGAAAAAGAGTTCATTTCTCCACTTCCCTACACCTTGGAGGAGCTGCTAATGTCTGCCCACATGGCGGGGCACAATACCCCACAGAGGAACTCCACTGACCCCGAGTGATACTCGCTGTCGCCATCCGGAGTGCAGCCGACTGATGCCCAATTAACCATGGCTGGAGCGAGGGAGCAGAGCCTGGAGAGGACCCCAAGCTGCATTTGTTGCTGACCCCGTCAAGCTGCTCAGGAAGACCAAGACGTAAGGAGAAACACTTGAGGTACAGCTGACTCCTCATCACAGAGCTGCACGTGGCCTTCCAAAGGGACATTTTCTAAAGCAAGAAGCAGGGCCAGCTCCTTCTCTGGCTGAGTCTGGGCCAGAGTCATCCGCCTCATACCTGTGGGGCCCACTGAGAGCCACAGATGTGGAGGGCTCGGAGTGGCAGCCAGGACACACAGGTAGATGCTAGGATCAGGCGCTACCAATCAGCCAAGCTGCCTGGCTCAGGACCTGCCTCATGTGCCTGGGTCTCTCTTCTCCTGCTGCACTCACTTCTGCCTGGGGGGACAGGGTTTGCCCAGCAGGTCCCCTTGTATGCTGAGCCTGCCTCCCACTGCCAGCCTCTTCCTCTCCATCCAGAGCCAGGCTCATTTAGGGGTTCCCAGGAGAGGTCTGACCTCTGCTTCTGTGCCTCGCTGTGCATACCCCTAGATACCGAGGGGCTCACTGGCTTGCTGGTTCTTCCCTGGCTGCACCTTCGTGTCCCTGGAGCTTGCTGACGACTGATGCCTCGCTCCAGTCTCAGACTGGCAGACAACCCATGAGTGGGGCTCAGACCCTGGGAGACGAGAGGCTCAGGAAAGCCAGGCTGCATGGGGCTGTCAGGGGAGCACTCGCCCCTCTGCAGCTGCATCTGGGTTCATGGCTGAGCTGGAAGGAGAAGGTTCCATCTGGGCTGGAATCTCAGCCAAGCTCTCCAAACTGCTCCTGGCAGAACAGTGCAGCAAGGTGCGGGGCATCTGCCAATGTATTAATAAGGCAGCGCTGTCCCATCTGCCAGGGATCCCTGGGGACCTGTATGTCACCCGCATCCTGGAGAAGAGCGGTGAGTGGGAGGAACTGGGCACAAATCTCCCTCACAACAACACCAAGGATTTTCAACAACTCTAAAAATAGAACTACGTATTTCCAGATATCTCGGCCAGTTCCTCAGATGACCAGGTGGTTCACAACATCCACGGAGAAAACCAAGTGATGATAAAGATGTGAATGGAGATTTGGGAGCAAGTGACTAGGATGTCAAGGGGCAAGAAAAGTGATGGGAAAGGAGGGCGGAAAATGTAGGCTCAAGACAAAGCGGGAAGCGGCTGTGTCAAGACTCTTCATCGCAAACAGAGCCACCTCCACTGTTGCTTCTAACATATTCAATTTCACTAGAGACCGACATGTTATTTCTGCCTTAGAGATGACATAGCTAAGACTCGGGAGCTGTCTGAGGTCGCATCACTATGAGCTGCCGTGGGTCTCCATGCCTAGGCAGCTGGTGGCCACTCTAAGGCAGTGCTAGTCAGTCTTCTATCACTGTAACAAACACCCACAGGAGCTTATGAATAGGGAGGGTTTATTTGGGTTTCAGCTCTGGAGGCTCTGTGCTTTTAGGGTACACTGAGGCAGGAAGTTGTAGCCCAGCATAGGTCATTCATGGCCAGGGAACAAAAGAGGCAAAGTGGAAGGGCAGGGCTCCTACAGCCCGTTAAGGGGCCGCACACCCAAGGACAATTTCCTAAGCCCTGCCCTTAGAGGTTCAATAACCTCCCAGAAGTCCTGAGCTAAGCGTCCCACACAGGGTCCTCTGGTAGACATTTAAATCCTAATGACAGCAAAAACACGCACACACACAGACACACAGACACACACACACACACACACACACACATACACACACACACACACACACACACACACACACAATTTCATAATCAGAGAGGAGACAGTGTTTCAGTTCCCTACGAAAAACAAGTTCCTTTTCCAACCACTGAAATCAGAAAAGGCATCTCTCAAGCAGAACTAGGTAAGGCTTTGCAGAAAACAGCAGGGGTGTTTTGTGGCACACATAGAAGCTCACCAGGCAGGCAGAGGTGGGAGGAAAATCTGAACCAACACATACAGGAGCCTGGGTCCCTGCATGAACATGATGATGGTGGAGGCCAGGATTTTGGGGGTAATGTGAGATTCACTAATTTAATAAGGTTTTAAAGCTTAGTCGATTTGGAAAGCCAAACAGAAGTGAAAAGAAAATTAAATTTAAAGAGGTAGAATAAAATTGAGCTCTACTAATTTGAACATGCAGTAATTCAGATAGGTAAATGGAAGCATTTGGAAGGCAAATTTACAATGTAAGCAAGACTGGAGATGCCAGTTCCACAGCACATAAGGAACCAATAGGTTCTCAGCTATACATGGTCACATAGCAACAAAGATATGCTAATGACAAGCACTTAATATATTCATTAAAGTAGGTCCCCGAGGTGCCTCTTCTGCACATACCTTATTAGTGCTTCTACCTTCTGCATGATGTTGACGCGCACAGACCCATTCGTTCAGGTGGCTTCTGTGCAAAGCATCAGCTTGCTGCCTTAATTAAAATTGCTCCTCATTTCCCACAACCTGCCTTTGGCGGGGCGTGTGGGTGAGGACAGCAGCCTCAGCCACCTACCCGCCATGCAGAAGGCCAGGACTCCCTTGGACTGTCACCCAGTGGTTCCTCAGAAATCTCATTACTCCTGCTCCAGACCCTGAGATGTAGGCAAAATGGAAACAGTGAGAGGGGTGCCACTGCACCCCACATAGGAGAGACGGAGCAGCCACCGCTGATAAAGACTGCACAGCAGGAATGGTACACTGGCCAACACCAAGCTCTTCCACCTGGGTGTCTATCAGCAGACAGAGCCTCCAAAGTGCTAGGTGGAGTGGTCACACCCACAACCTGCACTGCCTACCTCCTCTTTGCTGCCTCCTAGGGACAGAGTGTGACACTGTGACCCAAGGATGGTCAGTGGAGTACAAGGTGGAAGACAGTCCTTTCTCACCCCTCACCCCTCAGGCACATGGGGCTCCCACAGGCTGAAGTGCAGTGATGGCTTCTCCTAGTGTCCTCAGTGGGTGCGCAAGTCGCATCCATGTAGACAGCACTGGCAATTTAACGGCCAGTGAGTTTCCAGAATGATTCCCAGCATTATAGGGAGCCAGAGACAGTGGATGCCAATGCTTCTCAGGCACCATCTTTATCTTCCAGCAAATGAGCAAGGATTTGGTGAGAAAGGCAGGAAGAGACCTTCTTACACACTACTACTCGTGTAGATTCTCACAGGCATGTTCACAGCACATTTCAAAAGCTTGCAAAGATCTACAGTGCTGACTGATGTCCTTGAATTTATACTCTAAGCTGGTAACCAGGGGTGCAAAGTGGACATCATTCATGACAGCTAACGCTCAGGTTTCCCCACAGCTCACTGCTGGGCACCATGTCTTGGCTCCGAGGATTCTGTGTGAAGTCCTTCCCTTTGTAAAGGAGGAATGTCCGTGCTAGGGCTGGGAGGATGACAACGGAGCATGCAGAAGAGATACAGATGCAGAAGGAAGGCAGTGAGCTTCAAATACTCTTATTATTGTCACTTGCTAAAAACAACAGCAGTATCCTGCCATGACATACGACAAAATGGGATTTCTTCCAAGGCGGGAGTGTGCATTGTAGATAAATTTATAATATGATTAACCATATTTCATGATCAAAGAAACCAAACCTCTGAGCATCTTGATGGTTCATTAAAAAGTTCCAATGAAATTCAAAGTCAATTTCAAAGATCAGTTTAGGAAAACAAGGTTTCCCGTGAGGCCCAACATGGGAACTAGTGAAGGACATGACTACTGGAAAGGGATGTGTCCTCTTCACTGTCATTAACCCATTCTTCCCATATCTTGAGTGGATTCTTTGTGACTAAATCTTGTGGCCCCCAAATGGCTCTATTTTGGCAAAGGAGACAAACAAGTGGTGACAAGCGCCCTGGTGAAAGTGAGTCGTGAGGAACAGATGGAAGGACGGGCAGCTACAGAGCCCGCCCACTGCACCTTCTCCTGTAACTCCCCGACTAAAGCATCAAAGGGCCTCAACAGGGTCCAGCCGGAACCATCTGTCACCAAGAGGGTGACAAGATGACACACACAGCACAGAGTCGGCCGGACAACCACTGAGCTACACAGCTGGCTCTACCCACCAGCTCTACCCCTGAACCTCACTTGTGCCACCCACATGGGTGACAACGTGCTGAGACCCAGCAGCAGAGTGGTGTCTCAGAGCCACATCCCCACCACTTCCTCTAGTCTCCCACCCCACATCCTCCACTCATTCCCCACTTGTCTGTCCTGCTGGCACATGAGTGTGTGAGTCCTGGTGGGGCCTGGCTCTCAAAGACCACTGCCCAAGCCCCTTGCCCATGGACAGGTCCTGGCTGCCTGGGTACCTGTGGCTTGTAAAGGCATCTCTATGGAATGCCCCATCACTGCACGGCCCGAGGTCAGCATGGCCAACAGGGATGCTGCATGCTTAGATTTATTTGTGGACGCATGTTAACACCCTGCATTCATTTTTCCTGTTTGTGTTCTTGCGCAGTAATAACCCAGCTGCATTTGCAGACTGATGACATAGAGGGACAGTCACACCTTGATGCTGGCCTGTCCCTACCGCTTTGCAGCAGGTTAGGCAGACTGATGAGTGACCACCACAGTACAAGGACCAAGGACATCATACAAGTGTTCTGATACACATACTTAGGACTGCCAACTATCTCAGATAACTGAGGCTAGTTTTTCACTTCTAGGGGAAATATCACATTATAAGAAATCAAATCCACATAAATCTGAAAGTGAGTTGATGTGAAAATGTCAAGTATGTAATAAGCAGAATTCTCAGGTAAAGGTGATGTACACGCAGCCTTCTGGACCTCAGCCCTTCCTCTAAGACGCTGAGATCTTAATGTGCTCCTCAAACCCTTATGTTGGTGGGGCTGGGCAGGAATGTGGCTTGGACAAGGTCATGAGGAGTGCTCCATGGCAGATTAGTGCTTTAGGGTTGAGGAAGAGACCCGAGCTGGCGCACTTGCTTGCCCTCCCTCTGCCGCTGAAGTCCTCTCCTTGGCCCAAAGAGCTTGAGAGGTGCCTCCAAAATAAAGCTGCGAGCCCCCTCTTTTCTTGTTAGTAATGAGAATTCAAAGTTGACAGAGGATTTTCTCCCTTACCCAGCACTCTCATGCAGCCAAAGGCACTTGTCACTAATCTATTGGCATCTTAGTGTAAACAAACTGCCTCAGCATGCACCGCACTGACTCGGGCCCGCACCCGCCCCTTGGTCCACTCTGAGGAGTCTCTCCTGGAAAAGCACAAGACTCAGCAGCACAGACACTGGCACAGCGGCCAACAGTGGCCCTAGTGACCCAGATGTGAGGACAGTGGCTGAGCATCTCCAGGGCATATCCACATCAAGATGTTACAAGCCATTGAAAATGACTCACAAAACATAAGCGATAAGCTCGGGCTCCCACCAGATGGTTACTTTGAAAAAGGTGACCACAAAATCACTGTGCATGTTCGTTATACCCACAACATGTACAGTCCAGAGAGCTGTCCTGGATATAAAAATCATGGGCATACCATGAGCAAAAACATATATGAGAAACAGAGAACAAGGACAATTACATGCCTCAAAGAGTCCAGGTGCAGAAGGATTCTAGCTCATTGTTGTGTTGTTATGAATTTTATTTTCTATATTTTGCAATGAGTGGATGCTACTTTCATGATTAGGGTTTTCCACAAGGAAAGGCCATGTTTGGGGACTTATTGCACATGCCTTGATTTTCCTAGACAGGAAGACCTGTGTCCCCTCATATTCTTCAACCACCTAAGGTCAAAGCACCGCCCTCCCCGGAAGCATCGAGGCATGACAAGGCAGATGTTCCCATCAGGGTTGCTCTGCTGCTGCCAAGGCAGAGGACTGAACAGAGCTGCCGAAAGAACCACTGAGTTCCTTCCTAGAGCAGCCTCACTCCTCCCACTAAACCCAGCTTTAGAAACTGAGGAGCCGCCACTGTCAGAGGCTGTGTTTGATGCCCAGAGAGAAGCAGCCCAGCTTCCCAGCAGCAAGCATTTCTCACAGTCAGCAAACCAGCCTTATGGTTGCTCAGTGGCAGAGCTGTGTGGAGGCTGAGAAATGCTCATCTGGGCCACACTTGGCCCAGCTCCTGTCCTGGGGTCTGTCCCTCTGCTCCTGTCCCTCTGCCAGTACCAGGAATGTGCAGAAGCTGGCTAGGACACTGGAGGAGATGGGATGTGAGGTTCTTTAGGAAAAAGAGACACCACGGGGCCACACCTGGCAGTGCACATCTGTAAGGCCAGCACTAGGGTAGGACTGTAATGCCAGCACTAGGAGAAGACTAGGAAGGAGGATTAAAAGTTCTACCCAGTCTGGGCAATTTAGCAAGACATTATCTCAAAATAAGAGAAGGTTCTGGAATGTGGGTTGCAGCAGGCCTTCTGGGCCAGATTCAGAACCTGGAGTTGAGCACAACCATACTGGGCCATGCCTCTGCATGGAGTGTCACTCGGATTCCCAACATGGCAGAAGCGACCTTCCGGAAAGTGAGAGTTCCTTCCAAGACACTATGTGGCACTGTCTCATCATGTGCCATGTATTTCCTCAAATGTACAAAGCTTTCTCTGTTAAATCTACTATTAGCCTTATGCCTCAGCTCAGAGAACAGAGTGAAGATGAACACAAAACACAGCCTGACGACTTCAGCAGAAAGTGAATGCTACATGGGTCCCAGGATGCTGGAACCCGGGTATCTCACCCCAACCTCACAGCCAAACACATCCGAGCCACTGCCCGGGGAAAGGATTCACACCCATGATTCATGACCAAAGAGTGAGTCCCTGTCTGTCTGAAACAGATCTGCCCAGGAATCCGTGCGGGAGGTCATTATGAACAGCCAGTAGTGGGCAACGCCAAGGGTGCAGTCCAGCAGGGCACGGGCGCCACAGCTAGTGTAGCCACTCACCACAAGTTGACCAGGAATGGGTGCTCCAGCCCCTGCATGATCTGAAGCTCCCGGAACACGTTCCGCACCTCGTCGCGCTCAATGCACTTCTGCTTGTTCATGTACTTCATGGCGTACATCTTCTTCGTGTCACGCTTCTGCACGATGCAAACCTGGGGAGCAGAACACAAAGTAAGGTCAGCCCCTCCCTTCGCTTCACACCTGGGCTCCAGCCTGTTCTTCTGAGCCGCCGTGAGGGTCCCAGATCTCCCTGTGTCTGTGAAGCATGGTATGCACCAGCACAGCCTGGGAAGGAAAGCAGACAAGGGCAACAGCCACAGCAGCCCCAGAACTTGTATGTGCCCAACCTCCTGGAGACCCTGTTCTGTGACCTCAGCCCTGGGGCATCATGTGCGTGGTGCATGCTGTAGATCTTCCCAGTGATGGCCCTGGAGCATATATATTCACATAAGCTACAAACCCTGCCTGTGCCCAAGTGGTTCCTGTGCCTTCTCCATCTTGGTGCACACTTGCTTCTGCCTGGGAACACTTCCTGCCAAGCAGAGCCTAATTCATAGCTTGGGTAACAGACTAGCAAAGCCAAAAACATGTCCCCAACCCAAGCCATGACTTGAGGGATGGGAGAGCAGCACTGGGGTTTGGCTGGTGTTTCTTGCTGCCCCCCAGCGTGAGTGCCAGCCCAGGGTGGGGAACAGGCCTGACTTTCCCCCTCACACAGGTCCACTTGCTGCTCCTGCCCTTTCCCTGACTGATTCACATGTAGGTTACTTTGTGTCTCATCCTCGTCTTGCTTCTTTCTTCTGGGAAACCCTAGCTATCGCACATAGGGAGTACACACCCTCCCCCAGGCTGGACACTGACAACTGTCTCAGATCAAGCCTGTAATCTATAGGTGGTGCCCCCACCCTCCCTTTAGCAGGGAAGCCCTGAGTGTGGTGATGAACCTGCCACGTTCACCTGAACCACTGTACAGTGGGCCAGGATTCACACTTGTAACTGGTGACCAATGATTGCATCCTTGGGCAGATGGGGACAGGTTTTCTGAGATGGATCTGGCCAGGAATCTTAGTGGAAGGAGTGCTCACAAAAAGACAGGAAGGGGCAAGAGCAAAGGGTGAGATCCAGTAAGGCATGGGGTGCAGGCCGCTGGAGACATAAACGCGGCCACATGGGCTGGAACAGAAATGGTTAGGAGGACTATAGATCAGCTCTTCCCAACAGTGTGGTGAGGTCACCGCTGTCAGTGCCACAGGGCAGGCCGCTTACACAGAAGAAATGTGTGGTCTCACAGCTCAGGTTGGGCTCAAACTTGCCATCTTCATGTGGTTGAATGTTGTGCTGATAAAAATGCACTGGGTGTCTGCCATGGGCCTGTTGGCACAGGGGACAGGGAGAGTGTGCACTGCCATGGAGCTCCAGATTAGACACAAGCAGACATGGCCCGAGAGTGGGCCCTGTGTCCCTGGGGAACTGGCCCAGCCCGGGGCCATTCCTGGGCCTGTCCTATCCTGAGGAGCCACTGGCTGCCTCCAGCCTTATGCAGGGAGACACCTGATCCCAGCGCGCATGACTCCTCCATGCACCCACTGCTGTGCTCCAAGCCTGAGCCCACACCCATGCCGCTGTCCACTGTCATGTCCCTGTCAAAGCCCTGACAGCAGGGATTTGCCTGTCTGTTCATGGTGTCATCACTCAGTGCCAGGCACAGCACAGGCCCTGGGTGACACTAACAGATGAAGGAATGATGACCGTTAAGAGCAGTGCTGCAGAGAGGTGGCTAAAGGCCTCAGAGACAGGGACTACAGAGGGGCACCCTGGAAAGGTGGTATCTGTACCTCATACTGGGTATATAGGCTAGCCTCATAGGGACAGAGATGCTGGTGTCAAACCCACCTCCTCCTTCCAGTGACAAGGATGAGAGCTGCATCTGCGTGGACAGGAACAGTGGAGGCCCAAAAGAAGGTGAGGGAGCTGCTTGTGTTGGTTGGCTATGAGATGAAATATCAGAGAATCGACTTTAAAAAAAAGGGAATATTTCTTGGCTTATTTGCAGAGGGTTCAGTCCATGGCAAGAGGGCTCTTTGCTTTATGAATATGATGAGGCAGGAACATCACAGTAGAAGGACATGGTGAAGAAGGCTGTTCACAGCATGGTGGCCAGGAGGCAAAGAAACAGCAAGAGAACCAAAGAAGGAGGGCTGGGGAAAGACATGGTCCCCAAGGCCTTGCCCCACTTCCTATTCCCATCATTTGCCATTGTGGCCATCCAATCGGGCATGCGTCCATGGATGACTCCACTGAAAACGTCAGAGCTTTGGAGATCCAGTCATCTCCTAAACCTCGTCAGCTGGTAACCAAGGTCTGGCACATGAATTCTGGAGAAACTTCAAGTCTAAACCTTACATCCCTTGTTTTGACTGCACCAAGGGCCCTGCTTGTGGTTGCTGTAAAGATAGGTACAGAGTCAGACACACCCCAGGGCGGACCTCTGGGACTCACTGTAATGTGTGGCTGACTCTTCTATGTCACCACTGATATGGGGTCACATTTGATTCTGGCCGCAGTGTCAGGGTGCCTGTGGATGAGAGGGGCCCTTTAAATGGTGTCTACCATTTAAGCCCCCACTGCAGGCCATGGCTCCACCCCAGTAGTCCCCCACACACTCATACTGGGAGCTGGGAGCTGCTGCAGAGCTCAAAAGCAAGGCTGAGGTCACAACTATAAAGTGACGAAGGAAGGAAAGAATCAACACACAAACTGCACAGAAAAATTGGCTCCCAGAGGAAAGCAGCTCTTTCTGTCATCAGGGAAACCTGCAGGGACAATTCTGAGAGGTGATCATGTGTACTATAAACTAAGGTCAGAGTACACGAACACACACACACTGAAGTCACTGAGAGACGGCATGTGTAAGGAAATGTCAACATGAAGGAGGGGGCCGGAAGTCCCCTAAGGTGTGAGGCCTGGTAAAGATCCTGGCCAGATAGAACATGACTCTGCCGAGCAGACACTGAGGTGTGAGGGGCAGTGGGGCTGCCACACACTCAGAGACACAGCACTTAACCCCAGCTGCTGCTTGGAAGTAGCCATGACATGTTTGCCTTGCCTGCAATATTTAGCTCTTAATAAAGTGCCCTGCAGGCACCAGAAGATTCCTCCAGAGCATGGCTGCATCCAGACACGACCTAATTAATATGAAATGAATAAATATTTCATTACAAAGAAATGGATTCCATTCTTCATAAAGATGTCTGCAAGAACAATAGTGGCTTCCCAGAAAAGTGACATCTTCTAAGAATTCTACAACCGACTCCTGCACAGGAGAGACAGCTAAGTCAAGGCTCCCAGAGATAGGTAACACCTGGAATTGCAAGGTTGGGCCAGGTTTGCAGCCAAAGCTCATCAACTATTATGCTGTAAGTCATGCAGTTTCCTGAGAAAAGTGATCACATTCTAAGCCCTGGCACTGGACATATGTCAGCCACCATGTGACCACTACTCATTCTGTCCCCAGGGCCCTAGGGTCTTTGCACATGCTGACATTCCCTCTGCAATGTTCTCTACCCCAATTTTCACCTAGAGTTTCCTTTTCAGATTGAATATTTTTTTAAACTGAAATCTTTATTGGTACATTACATATACATATCATGATTACATTCAACGAAGAGAATTTGTAGCAGTATATGACACAACTTAGTTCTCATTTTTTCCCATAGCCCTACCCATCCTACCACCCCACCCCCTATATACACAAACTTTGTTTCCTTTCTTTTTTGTTATAATCTCATTATTTTTCCCCCTTCACCCCATTTGGCTTTGAGTATTTCCTATTTTACAATATATAACATACACTATAGAACTCATTTACATCTTTATTTTCTCATACCAGAAAAAAGATACAATATTTACACATCTGTGACCTATTTATTTCACTTCTGAGGATGTCCTCAATGCTTGATTATTTTTTATCAGCATGTCAAGGCTATTTCCAAACCATGTATTCTGTGGCATCAGGTATGCCATTTGGCCTTGCCTGTCACACTGTCACAGGTACCTAGAACAACACCACTTTGGAACAGTTATCCATATGCACTTACTGCCCAGCCCAGATGTGGCTGGACATACCCCTGGGCCACCACTGGACTAGAGTCCAGGCACTTGAAAGAAGAAATAGATTCTAAAAGAGTTAAGACTTTAAGTGGAGGGCTGGGGATTTAGCTCAGTGGTTCTAGCACCCATCTTGCAAGTGTAAGAGCCCGGGCTCAATCCCTGGTTAACCACATACAATACTGGGCACAAAGACTCACGCCCAGCAGCAACCAGTACCACATACCACAGTGCTGGGCGCGGTGGTTCCCGCCTGTAATCCCAGCACTTGGGAGGCAGAGACAGGAGGTTCACTGTGATATGAGTTTGAGGCTGAGCTCAGGGCCAGCCTGAAATACAAAGCAAGACCCTGTCTCAAAAAAAAAAAAAAAAAAAGAGACTTTAAGTGGAGCTAAAGTGCCAAGTGTTGGTGAAACTGAAACTGACAGACACGTGTGTAAACCTCATCCTGGCTCCATTCCCAATGGGTGTGCCGCAGCTGGCCACTAAATCGGTTAGTCTGGCAGCCAGAGAATATTTTTTCACCCATTGGATCTACACAGCTGTGGAAGCTGCCAGCCTGGCATGCAAAATGGTCGCCCAATGACATGTTTGGGGATGGGGATGGGCAGGGCTGTGAGGCAGAGTAAGGCAGTGTGGACTTCAGGATTGTTATCTGGCAGCTTGTGCTCAGTTTACCCACATACTCCTTGGAGAGACACCAGACTGCCATCATATGACCCCAGGACACCTGCTGTTCTTGTGCCAGCGGCCTCTGGAAAAGCCCCGATGTTCATAATACCGGGAACCTCTGAAACAGACGCCTGCTGGCCCCACGCATTCAGTCCTGTGGTCATCCAAGGCCACTCACACAGGGCCACTTCTCTGGGATTCTTTTCCCAGTGATTCTGCAACTGCTAGGGTGGAAACTGGGATCTGACATTGCAAGCAGGGGGGCAGGAGGAAGAGCGGAAAGTCTTACCTGCCAATACTTAGGGATTGAGGCCTAAAGTCATTTATAGACATTGCTTTTTATAGTAGTCACTCTTCTACATTGCATGTATTAGATATGTGTATCAGTTATTTGTATCTGTATGTATATCTATGTATTGTATGTGCTGGAGTGTACACTGTTCATACACACACACACACACACACACACACACACACACACACACACACACACACACACAGCCCACAAAAAAGTACACACATTTAAGGAAAAGAAAAATTTGTGTTAATACTTCATTTACTGAGACATCATGAAATTGATACAGGCTACCTTTGGCCTCCACAATTACAAAGGTGCACAGCATGGCGGGCATCAGCTTCCAGAACTTTATTAGTACAGTGATGTGCTACCTGAGAAACCTGCTGCACAAGCATTTTCAATTTCTTCTTTGAGTGTAGTGGGTTTTCTGTGATATATGACATCCTCTAGGGTCCCTCACAGGACAGTAACACCATCTGTTGAGAAAATATACTCTATATCTTTGTCGAAGTACATATCCTTAGCTTTGAACACACTCATCCCACGGTTCTTGCCACTTTCTGAAGCAGCCCCAAAGTCCTCTTTCCCGAGTGCCTGAACAAGAGGTGATAAAAACTGGGTGAAGGAGGCTGCGAGCACCACCCACTGAACAGGCAGGATCCTGAAGACACAAGGCTGTGTCCTCCCCCACCTTGCTCACTGGGTCTGTCCCAGGCTGACTTTGGCTCTTGCCCAAAGTCAAAAGGACCATGAAAGCGAGAGGCCTTGAAATGATTTAAAATATGGAAGCATCCATGACAATTTGAGGGGTGAGATTAATGACAATGTATCTCTTCTGTAGTAAATTTTAAATGTAAGCATTCACTGTGTGTTTTGATCACCCCTTATATAAACGTATGTGTGTATATGTACGCACACTGTGTACAGGGGACGGGTGCATGCTGTGGTCCTAATACAGAGCACCATTCCAAAAAGTCCAGACCTCACAGCATAGTCCCCAGGTGGGCTGTGTAGGGAGGCACTGTGCACCTTTAATGGGTCTTCTTGACGGTCCTGAGTCCCTGGGGACAATTCGCTCTAGAAGAGGACTGAGAGACACTGGTCTCTGCATCCTTCTGTGTCGGGGTTGAGATGTGACCCCCAGCTCCAGCACATGCTCCACCATCCACCACCCCAACCAGAGGTCCAAACAATGGGGCTGTCTCTTCTTGGACCTGATCCTTGCAATATGTGCACTGAATAAACCTTCTTCCTCCCAAAGCAGTCTGCCCTGGGTATTTTGTTCTAGGACTGGGAAGCTGATTAATGCAGTATATGTATGTGAATGTGTGATCTACATACTAGATGTGCTTTGCATAAGGTTATCTTGAATATAAGTTTTAAAGTTCACAAGCTTCTTAAGGAACCCAAGCCAAGCCAGTCATCAGCAGGGCCAGAACCAGGAGAGTTGAGGAGGTACTGAGGATTAAACCTTAAGGGAATAGGCATCTACTTGTGCCATTTTAACCCAGACCCTCACCCACAGGGCTCCACCTCCCCACCTACCTCTGACACCTGTCTTCCAGTCTTGCCTTAAAATTCTTCCCCTTCTATAGATAGAACTTCAACTTCTCCACTCTGGAGATAAGTGAACACCATCCAATGCAGAGAGATTTCTTACCACACATGATACACAAGAAGTCTTTCCTCTCTGACTGCAGGGAGGGGGCCTGAATGATAGTGCTGGGTCACACAGGTACGCTCTGGACGCAGCACCATACCCACTCCTATCATGTCCCATGGCAGTGGGTGACACCCTGGGCCTACAGGGAGCAGAAGAAAGGCTCTCCAAGGAAGCGACACCATCATAATTTTTTTTAAAGAAGCTGGACAGAGAGACAGGAGCAGCCAGTGTTCTGGGCCTCCATTCCCTCTGCATGCTATGGACGGCACACCCGGCATCAGCAGGGCTGATTTACTTTCCAAGGTGTCCACAACTAATTCAGATTAGAATCAGCCAAACCCTAAAATCTAAGGTGCCTACATTGGAAATATGGAAATTAATCTACTGTACCAAAGCACCCCAGATTTCAGTCACCAAAGGGTTACAGAAGCTGTCGGTAACTTCTTGCTAAAAATTAGTGGATTGCAAGGTGCTATTTACCCAGGAGCCACACAAGGAGAAAGACCTCTCCCAGCCTGAAAGTAAAATGAGATTCTGTGACTCACAGGTGCTCAGCCTGATAACCATGGCTATTGTCAGAGTCTACAATGAAACACCTTTCTTGAAACTCAATAAATACTAGATAACAGGGCTGCTGAAGAAAGCAAAGCCAAAGTATGTGCTCATTATGAGGAAATTGCTTTCTTCGTCATATGCTAGCTAACTTGAGTTAGTAATAGCTGTGTAGACTTTACCTACATTTTACCAAAAAAAGAAAGAATTATTTGGGACTTTGACCAGAACAAAGATATGTTCTATTCCTTTAAAGTAAGCTGACTCATTCCAAACAGTGGAATTTTGTGTACATTCTGCATGAATTTGTGTGTGATTGAGATATTGCTGAAGCCCAATTGACTTCAAAATAGACCCTATAGTAGAAGGCTTACACCCTTCAAAAGATTAGTTACAACCATCATGTCACAGAAGTTATGCTCCAGGCTATAAGTTCTGAGAGCCAATAGCGGTAAGCAGAAAACTAAATAAAATATTCAAAGGCTGGAAACAGGCTGTAACCCATTTAAAAACCACAAAGCCACATACTAACAGACTTGGGTGAATTTCACAAAGGGCTCAGGACCCAATGTACTATGACACAAAGATTAAGGTACTATGCTTCTGTAGATAGCAACTGCGTTACAGATTTAAAGGGATGTCTGTGATCGTCAATTGTGACATGTCAACTTTTCTTGAGTAAGAACCACCTTGCAGGTTAGTAAAGCACTGGATGTGTCGGTGGATGATTGACAAGTAGGTTGGCAAACAGGAGTAATCACCCACCCCAGATGTAGACAGAACCAACCAATAGGTTTATAGCCTGGAAGGAATGAAAAAGGAAAAAAAAAAAAAAGAAAGTCTTTCCCTTTTCTTTGAAGGAATTCTACTCTGCCATTTCCTTTGGATGTTGGTCTCTAATTTCTTTGGGGTTCCAGTGCAGATGTTTCAGCTTTCCAACACACCAGACTCTGCAGTGAGATCCAGAGCTCCAAACTTTGATCTTGCAACTCTCCAGTGCCCAGGTGGCCATTTTAGACTCATCCATCTCTGATTCAGCAGATGGTCCCTGGACTCCTCCCACTATGATCTTACAAGCCTACTTAATAAATCCCTTGCATAACTACAGATAAGTTTTGTATTGATTCTATTCCTTCAGTGAATCCTAATACAAGGCCTCGGGTCTCCTCAAGCCAGGAAATCTCAGCATCAAAATGAGAAACAACAGAAAATAAAGGTTCAGTGAGATTTTCAACTGTTTTACTGTTGTTGCTACTGTTGTTAAAGTGCAGCCACCACCTATGAGACGAGGGTCAAACCTGAGTTCACTGGGCCACAACCTGCTAAGAAATCCAGAAAAGAGGAACCTCAAATGTGATCCATAAACTCTGCCCAATACTTGGGGCCCCAAAAGGTTGCATGTAGGTTATAGCCTGAAAGAAGGCAACTGAGAAAACTCAGTGGATGCAGTCAGTGTCCCTGCAGAAGAGCCAGGATATGCTGTGTGGCTCCCACCAACTTAGTAGTTGTTAAAAATATATTTTTAAAGAAATTCAATGTAATCCAAAGTCTCAACAAGGCAAGAGCCACCATTTCTAGAATACAACTCCCAAATGTTTCTCCTATAAAGAACCAGGAGAGCTATGCAGGGAGGTGCACATTTATAATCCCAGCACTCTGGAGGCTGAGGTCCGGGCATCATGATTTGGGCTCAGCCTGTACAACTTGGCAACTTAGCAAGACACTGTCTAAATATTTTAAAAATTAGAATAATAAATGCCAGGACATAGCTCAGTATGAAGACTCTGAGTTTAATCCCCAGTGACGACAAGAAAAAAAAAAGCAGGGAAATATGACCCATTCTCAATGGAGTTGACAGTATTCCTTGTGAATGGCTCAGACACTAGAATCAGCATAGAGGATGTGAAAGCTATTATTATAATTCTACCTTTATAACCAGTATAAAGGTCAATATAGTTGAAATAAACTAAAAGGATATCTAATCAAAGAGTAAGTGAAAGTTTATTTTTTAAATCAAGAATTCCCAAAAAATGAGAATTAAGTTGTGTCTTATACTGGTACAAATCCCCATTATGGAGTGCAATCATGATGTGTATATTTAATGTACCAATAAAGATAATAAAAAAAAAAGAATTCCCACCTAGGCATATTATGTTTAAAGAGATAAAAAATATTTTAGATAAAAATAAAAGAAAAAAATGAATTAGTAGAAGAACTACACCACAAAACTACTAAAGAGAACTCTTCAGGTTGCATGAAATGATATTGGATGTGACTCTGATCTTTATAAAAGACATGGCTAGGGGCCAGAGATTTAGCTCAATGGTTCCAGGACCCGGCTTTGAACTCTAGTAACCACATACAACAATGCTAGGTGTGGAGACTCATGTCCACCAGCAATCAGTACCACATACCACAGTGCCAGGCATGGTGGCTCATGCCTATAATCCCAGCATTTGGGAGGCAGAGGCAGGAGGATTGCTGTGAGTTCAAGGCTGAACTACAAAAGCAAGACCCTGTCTCAAAAAAAAAAAAAGATGTGGCTAAATAGCAATGGCTATTTACTCCTTAATTTTTAAAAAGATTAAAAATATGTATGTATTATGGCTATTAAGACATAGGTATATGCCTTGAAGCCAAAACACCTATATCATACACTATTAGAGTTTAAAATTTTAGAAACAGCCATACATTTGACAACTATAGGGTAAAACCTGAGATGGTAAAAAGGACTGTTGTAATGTTTCTATATTTTATGTAAAAGCTACCTTTCAGCAGACCATGAAGTAAACAAAGTATTTATATTATCCTCACTACACATGTGGCCAGTTTCTCCTCCTCCCACTCCTCTGCTCTCTCCCCTTCGTGACCACCAAAAGATGAGCAGCTCTCCTGTGCCATGTCCCCCACCATGACATTCTACTGTCCAAGAAGCTCGGTGACCATGGACTGAGATCTCTGAAATCGTGAGCTAAAATAAATCTCTCTTTCTTTACACTGAACTTTTTCTAAGATGTTGTCATGGTAACAAAAATCTGATTAACACACATTTTGAAACACCTAACAAAAATAGATAGATAAAAATAGATATATTTTTTTTCAGTTCTAGGGATTGAACCCAGGGTCACATGTGTGCTGAGCAAGTTCTCACCTTGTCCCAGCCCCAGATATACCACAGGCACTGACTGGAAGATTCACTACTATTATTAACTAGTTCAAATGGGCACACAGATTTAATGTGATCCTAAGGATAATCCCATCATATTTCTTTCTGTAATATTCCAGAACAATCTAAACATCTAAAATATCAAAAACAATTTTGTAAAAGAATACATTTTGAGAAATTAAATTTCCTGATTTCAAGGCTTACTAAAGCCATAGCCACAAAATTTCTAGAAAATAAACATAGGAAACTTCATGACTTCATTATGTTTTCTTTAGTCAAATTTGCCTCTCCCAGTTACATAGAACAATGATCTAAAAATGAAAAATACTCAAGAAATAAAATCTCATCAAAATTGAAAACTTTTGTGCATCAAAACATTTCATTTTTAAATAAAATTAACAGATAAGCCAGTCTGGCAGAAAATACATATCTGACAGAGAACTATATCTGAACATGTTCTCACAACTCCATAATTAAACAAAACTCATTTTTTAGAAGTGACAATAAAAGTTTTGAATGGACAATTCACATAACAAAGATACAGGACTGGTCCCTAAGCAAATGAAAAATTCCAACATCATCAGGGCAAATCCAAGTTAAAACTATGCTGAACTACTATAAAATACTTATCAAAATAGCTTACATAAAAATATTGTTTGCCCCCATATGTTGGCAAAGAATGAAACAAATGCAATTCTTTTTTTTTTTTTCTTGTGGTACTAAAGATTGAACCCAGGGCTTCTGCAATAAGCTACCTTCTCAGATTTGTTATTTACTTTGAGACAGTGTCTTCCTAAGTTGCTCAGACTGGACTTGAACTTGGAATCCTCCTACTTCAGAATAAAATCGTGCAAACCACATGGTAAACTTAACAATGTTGTATAAAGCACATCCATACCTATTCTACGACTCAGAAATCCTACTTGCCTAAAAGAAATGAAATTGTAGGTCTACCAAAAAAGATTTCTACACAAAGTTTCTTAGCAACTTTAGCAAAACAGTTAAAGCTACAAAAAATGAGTCCTAGAGTTTATCATGATGAGAATGGGTTAAGCTGTGCACTATTGATGAAATGAAATCCTGCTCCCTAGTGAGAAGTATTGATAGTCACCGATGTGAGTGAACCTGAAAAACACAGTACTGCACAGAATGTGATTGTGCAGCTTTGCTTCACAGCAACATTTAGAACTGGCAAATTTAACCTGCAATGGATGCAGTGGTCAAGCAGGGGTTTTGACTGGAAAGGGTCAAAAAGGGACTTTGGATATTCTACATTCAAGAAGGGACTTGGGATACCCAAGCACCTGCATTTCTCAAGTTCAAAAGTTGAGCATTTTATTATAGGTACATTTTACATCAAAAGAAAAACTATATGCAAACCTCTATGCTGAAATACAGGGAAGTGTACAGATATTTGCAATTTGCTATGAGACATAACAAAATGGATGGAGATGAGTAAAGGACAGGTATACTGTAAGTTTGGTAAAACGCTGATTGTAGATTATACATAGTATAGATGTTTGTTATAAAATTCATTCAACTCCACGCTGTGTTTATAAACTTTCATACTGAACTGATAGAGAACAGGAAACACCTGGTTCAATTCTGTGACCTCAGAACCTATGATAGGATCCAGAGCAAATTTTCTCTATGTATGTTGGGTGGATGGGTGAGTAAATGTAAAAATGAACAAACATATGTTAGTTAATTTTTAATTAATCCACACAAACTGCCAATAACAGGAGAAGACAGATTCAGAGACAGAAGAATAACGAGATGACTGTTGAATCGAGAATGATAGTGCTTCCCAAGTCATGCGAGGCCATGAGACTGGCCAGACCATGTTTGAGGCTGCCACTTACCAGTGTAAGCATGGCAAGATGATCTGTAGTTTTCACTTGCCCCACAGCCCTGCCTGACCCAGGGGCACATGTCTTACAAACACATGCTTCTCAAGCAGGAGATCCCATGCCACGAAGTTCAAAACAGCAGTTCTGGCAGCATTTCCACCTCTCTACCCATGCAAAGGCAAAAGTTCCCCAGGGAGCAGCGAGAGCTCACGTGTGCTGGAGCTCGGCATGGCATCTGTGTCCAGCACACTGCCCTCCCATCTCACTTCTCACGACAGCCCTGTGTGCGAGGCAGGCCACGCAGACTCAAAGTGAGCTCCATCCTGGATTCGTTAGCATCTGCGCCCCAGGCTGCCTGGATGTTGAAGTGCTGCTGTCCACCTGTCCCAGGCCACCTTGCACTCTCTGGACCACGCTGGCAAGTACTCCAAACAGAATCGTTGCTGCCCAAAGATGCCGTGATTATGAGTGCTGACTCACCAGGCAGCTTGGGAGTCCTTGAAGGTGGCGGGGGTAGGAATGGCTCATATGGAAACTCAGCTTCATGGGGAGGGAAGCCATGGGCACCCCTGCACCCCTGCTAGTGGAGGTCTTGGATTTGCAGTGAGTGTCCAGAGGCAAATCGTGAATTTGAGACACTTTTGGACTAGCAAGGGCTAGGGACAGCTTTGCTAAGGTCTAGTCAGTAGCTGTGGGCATACCTGGGCCTCATATCTGAAGGTGGCAGGAGGTACTGGGCACAGCTCAGGATTCTGGTCCTGGCCTCAGCTGCTATGTCTTTGGACTTTGGAAGGAGAAATAGGAACGGAAGTGGGGCCACCTCAGGTCCTCCTGGTCAGGGTGGAGGCAGCATCTGCTGAGGTTGATGTGAATGGTGGGCAGAGAGGACATCAGGCATGCTGGGTGCATCTGGAAATAGCCTGCACCTGTCTATCATTCTGCAAGGACCATGCACACTCTTGTCCTGCATTAAAGTGTTAGCCACTCTTACCAAACAGTCCAGGCCTCAAGAAATGATCTTGATTCTCCCCTAGACCTGCTGGAAGTATAAATGAGAAGAAGTTGGGGCCTAGGGTATTGAGAGTATGCATAATAAAAGCAGGCCCTGGAGTTCCCAAGACTTCTGAGGTGGCTCCTGTCCTATCTCTAACACCATTAAAATAACACCAAGTGAACAACCATTTGTAGACACGGCCTGAGTTCCAAGCACCCTGAGCAGACAGGACTAAACACAACACGGCATGCCATGCAGGCAACTCTTTTTCCTTTGTAACTGCTCCCAGATGCTTCTACAACTGCAGCTACACATGTGCTGTTCTCTTGGAATCACACCACCTGTTAGTTAGGGATCTCCAATTATAAGATGTGTCTGAATGTATAAACCACTGACAGTGGATCTTCTAGAGTTTTCAAAGGCACGAACGACCAGCTATAGCATATGCGCTTTTAACAGGTTCGCCATCACTGTGACAGAGAGACAGACAGACAGAAATAGATTTATTTTAAGGAGTTGTAGGGGTTGGCATGTCTGCCTTATGACTTCTGCAGGGCAACTAGGAACCCAGGAAAGCCAAAAGAGCGGTGGCAAATCCAGCAGAAATCGGAAGATAGATTCTCTTTCCTCCAGGCCCTCAGTCTTCTGAGGTCTTTGATGAGTTGCATGAGGCCGCACACAGGATGAAGATTTCATCTGCTTTGCTCAGAAGTTAATCTCATCTGAAATAAGCAGCCAAGGACGGTGACCCAAAGCAGGGAGATGAGGCAGAAGAATGCAAGTTCAAGCCCAACCTGGCAAACCTAGAGACCTAGCAAGACTCTGCAGCAAAAGAAAACATTTTGTTTAAGGACTTGGGATAGAGCTCAAGGCAAAGGCCCTGGGTTCAATTCCCAATAATTCAGGGGGAAAAAAAAAAGGAAGAGAAAGAGGGAAGGAGTGAGAGAAGGGAGGGAAGAAGAAATGGAAGAAGGAGGGAAAGAAGGAAGAAAAAAAGAAGGCAGACAAAAGGAAGAAAAACAGGAAGGCAGAAAGGCATCCGGGCATCCGAATCAGGGCTGGACCAGATATCTCCTAGCAAAACTGACACACAGAAGTCACCGTGCCACATCCTGCTTTCATGCTGGCTCTCTAAGTGAGACTTCTGCCCTCGAGATGCCTTAATTTTGTTGGGGAGATGTGGCCTAGTGCAGCATGGTCCTGCATAATAGCCCAGTGATAGTTTGTTCAATTCACAAACAACTCAGTTCCCTTGATGACATAAAAAGCCAAACATGCAAGGTGGGCACAGCTCTACAAAACAGGACCTCAGGGAGGAGACTCCCTAAAGGTGGGAACTCTGGCTCCCCATGTGTGCCGCAGGTAAGTTCAGATGGTGTGGAGAACGGCATATGGGAAACATGCAAATCTCAGTATCAGCCCAGCGCCACTCTGTAAAGTGAGCTCATCCCAGATATGTCAGTTTTAGAAAGGCTCCTGTGAGAAGGTCCATCACAAAACCACACAAGTGAAAGAGAAGCAGCAATCACCAGAAAATGCTGCCAATGAAAAAGAGATTTCCTCTGGGTAGAGGACTGACCATTGACCACACTAGTCCGCACCTCTGTCCACCCTACCGCTCAGTGGTTTCCTGGCCAGTCAGGACCCCATCTCACTCAGCCTGGCTTCCCAAGCAGCAAGCATACTGTAATCTCAACATACTGCATATCCCTAGGGCACTAGTGCCCCTGGCTCTTCTCCCATCCCCTGGCTCTTCTCCCATCCTCTTCACTAAAACAGCTAGCCTGCTGTCATCTAGTTGAACAAAAACACTTCGTTTCCCAGCATTCTCAGCAGCTAGGCATGGTCATATGACCAGTTTATAGCCAGTGAGAGGAAAAATCTGATGGTAGATTCTCGGATGGCCATTCACTATAGTCACAAAGTGAGTCCTCGATGGGTGACATACAGAAGCTAGGGAACTTCTTGAAGCAATCAGAAACTCTGCATCTGTGGACTGTGGGACTTGGTGACACCTTCAAATATACCTAAACTCCAACCCTTGGAGTCTACCTACAACACAACAGCCTGATCTGAGCCACTAGCTCTCCTGCATACTCAGGGCCCTTCTTGCTGCTTCCCTCCTTCTGCCTCCAACCCTCCCAGGCTCTATAAGACTCTGTAGCCAAAATGACCCTCCACAGCCACAAACAGAACGTGCCACTTCTACATCTGAAGAAGTCTATGACTGACCCTTGTCCATCTGAGAAACAACCAGGATACGCAGCATCTCCAGCAAGGTCTATCACAACCCAGTCCTGTTGAGTCCCCTTACCTCTGCTCTCTATACCTTCAGCATGGAAGCTCCTCAGCTTCACCAAGCATACTTCTTGCCCTCATCTCTGCACTTGTGCCCTCTGCCCAGAATCTGCATGTTACCTCTGTCACTGCCTTCAGGGTTGTGTTCACAGGCGACCTTATCATGAGGAAAGGGTCTTCCTTTGCAGCAGCCACGGGCCACATGTAGCTGCTGAGCCCATGACATGTGGCCAGGGATACAGAGGGGCTGCCAGATCTCCGTCATTTCACTGACATTAATTTAATTTCAATATCCACACATGGTTAGTAGCGACCCTGTTGGCTGCCCAACTCTATAAATCAGTAACTTCCTCTTGCCTCTTCACTCCCCAGAACTCATTCACTTACTTCATTTTTAATATGCACTGATC